>CM055757.1:12698763-12893763 GCA_029465975.1 Dallia pectoralis
TCAGCTGTGATTACATGTGCGTGAGCAGCATCTCTCAGTGGCAGGGGGGAGGTGAACTGGCTGCTGGGTAAAAAGCAGACGAGCCGGGATAAACCCACCCACTCGTCCTCGCTCGTCTCTCTGCAGATACCCAGTAGTCTTTGTCTTCGTCATGCTCTCTCTTGTTTAACGGACAGCGTCCTCTAAATGGCTGGTGTGCTGGTAGCACATTATGGAGAGCTTGTACTGTGGTTTTATTGGCCAGGTTCAGTACTGTGGTTTTATTGGCCAGGTTCAGTACTGTGGTTTTATTGGCCAGGTTCAGTACTGTGGTTTTATTGGCCAGGTTCAGTACTGTGGTTTTATTGGCCAGGTTCAGTACTGTGGTTTTATTGGCCAGGTTCAGTACTGTGGTTTTATTGGCCAGGTTCAGTACTGTGGTTTTATTGGCCAGGTTCAGTACTGTGGTTTTATTGGCCAGGTTCAGTACTGTGGTTTTATTGGCCAGGTTCAGTACTGTTGTTTTATTGGCCAGGTTCAGTACTGTGGTTTTCCACTGCTTTCACAGCTCCTCCTGTTAGCCTGGCTAGTCACAGCTCCTCCTGTTAGCCTGGCTAGTCACAGCTCCTCATGTTAGCCTGGCTGGTCACAGCTCCTCATGTTAGCCTGGCTAGTCACAGCTCCTCATGTTAGCCTGGCTGGTCACAGCTCCTCCTGTTAGCCTGGCTAGTCACAGCTCCTCCTGTTAGCCTGGCTGTTAGCCTGGCTGGTCACAGCTCCTCCTGTTAGCCTGGCTAGTCACAGCTCCTCCTGTTAGCCTGGCTAGCCTGGCTGGTCACAGCTCCTCCTCACAGCTCCTCCTGCCTTCACAGCTCCTCCTGTTAGCCTGGCTAGTCACAGCTCCTCCTGTTAGCCTGGCTAGTCACAGCTCCTCCTGTTAGCCTGGCTGGTCACAGCTCCTCCTGTTATCCTGGCTAGTCACAGCTCCTCCTGTTAGCCTGGCTGGTCAGCTCCTCAGCCTGGCTGGTCACCTCCTGTTAGCCTGGTCACAGCTCATGTTAGCCTGGCTGGTCACAGCTCTTTCCTGTTAGCCTGGCTGGTCACAGCTCCTCCAGCCTGGCTGGTCACAGCTCCTCAGCCTGGCTGGTCACAGCTCCTCCAGCCTGGTTAGCCTGGCTGGTCACAGCTCCTCCTGTTAGCCTGGCTGGTCACAGCTCCTCCTGTTAGCCTGGCTGGTCACAGCTCCTCCTGTTAGCCTGGCTAGTCACAGCTCCTCCTGTTAGCCTGGCTGGTCACAGCTCCTCATGTTAGCCTGGCTGGTCACAGCTCCTCCTGTTAGCCTGGCTAGTCACAGCTCCTCCTGTTAGCCTGGCTGGTCACAGCTCCTCCCTCACTTTTTCTGCTTGCCGTCGCTCTCTTTTCCTTTCTCCTATTCTTATTCAAATGTTTTTTATAAAATCCTTTTTACAACACAGATGTCACAAAGTGCTTTTACAAACACCCAGCCTGAACCCAATAGAGCGTGTGTATGTGTGTGAACTAAGTTCTTCCCAATCTAGTCATTTGCCAAAACCAGTTGTGTTGTTTGAGTTTGTTATAATTCTCTTTGTATTGGGTGTCGTTTAATATGATTTCATTCCCAGCCAACGAGTAATGATGAATAATGAACGCTGCTGTTTACTGTTTAATCACTTCCAGTTGTCTTACATTATTGCATCGTGAACCCAATATGCTTTCCACAACCAGGCTGTCAGCTACCCTGATGAGACACCCGGGTTATTTTCAGATTTCCACAACCAGGCTGTTTTTTGGGACAAGCAGATTATTTAGCATTATTATAAACTTTTCAATTTGGTGTTGGTTCTGACTGGGTTCTGTGGGATTTGGCTGAACAGATGTTTGGCTGAACAGATGTTTGGCTGAATGGATGTTTGGCACGATGTCACTTCATCTGTAGGACGTCTGTCTTTCACATCAGTCCGTCGGTCTCATTTCTTATGTAAAGTTGAGAAGGGGAGAGGAAGGGGAGAGGAAGGAGTTAAGAAGGGGAGAGGAAGGGGAGAGGAAGGTGCATGAGGTGGGAATAAGAATTTAAAGGAAAAACGTCCCACCCACTACCAATACGAATTGTATTGTAGCCTCTGTGTGTGGGCGTGTCCCGCGTGGGCGTGTCCCATTAGGAGAGCCAGCAGAACGCATTTATCCAAACCCTTTTAGCACCTGTTTATCTGCTTCATTACTTTAATGGTGACTCCTCTTCTTTCTCTGTTTGCTTTCTCTCTACCGTTGTCTCTTCTACTCTCTCAACCTCCTAACTAATCTCATATCTCTGTTTGCTTTCTCTCTCTACCGTTGTCTCTTCTACCCTCTCAACCTCCTAACTAATCTCAGGAGCTCCCTCAGAGGCCCGGCCACTTGGCAGCTGATAATATTGAACTGTGAAATAACTCAGCTGACTTAGATTAATGTGTAGAAACATTAGGACGTCTCCAAAAGGTTTAGTCATCACAGTTATTCAGAATGGGGTGTAATTGGCCAGTGGCCGCCGTGACGCGGCATATTTACTGGCTGAATTTATAACTCGTACACTTATAGCATTTAGCATTTAGCGCTAGCATTTAGCATTAGCATTCACGTCATGAGATGATCCGCCGTCTCCAAGGGAAACCATTAACAGCCACTCCGTATGTCATCACAGCTAGCTTCTGTGTATAGCTCGAGGCTAAGTGCTCTCCCACAAACGTGGTGTCGTGTGTCTCGGTCTCTCCAGACGCGACACATCTAGACACATGATGCTACCGCAGATCTGCGTTCCAACCCCACGCCGGTCGACAGGCATTCTAGCGTGTCACGCTTGGGACGCCGCACAGCGAGGAAGCCTCTGCCTTGATGCCTGCTAGCAGAACGGGGGAGACTGATGGCGTGTTCATGGCATGTTCGACAGGCCTGGTGGTTGTCACAGTGCGGATGAGGAAAATGTGTTTAGCTTAAACAGATTACAACTCAATGCTAATTGGTGGCGTTTAATTTATGTTTGCTGTGTGTGAGAATTTGAGTCCTGGCATTGAGTTGTTCTCAGGTTGTTCTTTAGCCTCCTGAGATGATCGTCTTCGTCCCAGTCTACTGTGGGTTTGAGTCCTCATTGCTTCATTGAGTGGAGATCTATTTATTTATCTCTTTCTCTCTGGTTCTCTCTGTCTGGGACCCTCTCTGACTTCTCTCTTATTGGTCTCAATCTCAGTATTATTTTTTCCACCTCACATTCTCTCTCTCTCTACCTCTTCTTCTGTCTCCCACTCTCTCATCCACTCTCTCTCTCTCTCTCTCTCTCTCTCTACCTCTTCTTCTGTCTCCCACTCTCTCATCCACACTCTCTCTCTCTCTCTCTCTCTCTCTCCTTCTATCTCTCTCTCTACCTCTCATTTTGTCTCTCTCTCTACCTCTCCTTCACTCTCTCTCTCTCTCTCTCTCCTTCTATCTCTCTCTCTACCTCTCATTTTGTCTCTGTCGCTCTCATCCGCTCTCTCTCTCTCTCTGTCTACCTCTTCTTCTGTCTCTGTCGCTCTCATCCACTCTCTCTCTCTCTCTACCTCTTCTTCTGTCTCTGTCGCTCTCATCCACTCTCTCTCTCTCTCTACCTCTTCTTCTGTCTCTGTCGCTCTCATCCACTCTGTGTCTCTCTCTCCTACACAAGCAGATTTGCAGAACGCTGTCATGAATGAGAAGTGAGACCCGTTGCCGTGGCAACACAGCGTTTTCTTTCTTTCTTTCTCTCCACCTCTGACATGCTGCATACTGTACATTGCACAGCAAAATACAAAAGGGCCAGAGCAGAATGTGTGGGGAGACGTCTTTAACCCGTGAACTCATTCTGTCAGTGTTGGTTGGATGATGTGCTAGTTTGTTTGGCTGTCTGATGGAACCACAAATGCCAGTGTCACTGTTATCTACTCCTGTCCTTAACTGTGGAAGGATTTAGCATTCAGACAGTCTATTGCCCTCAGGGGAAGTATCACATCCTTCACATGAGCAGTTTTCACCGTCTGAAAGACCCCAACACAGAAACAGGATGTCTCACCTGTTTCCTACATTCTGGGCTGCACAATTTGACAGTTTGATTCACCCTGATTTGATTCACTCTGATTTGGATGACCTCATGTTATGTTTGAGTCTTTCCAGTAAAAACTGCAGGAAACTAACTAACTTGTATATGGACTTCTGATTGGTTGATATCATAAAAGTAGGGGAGGTCAGAGAAGGCAGGAGGAGCAGTCATTCTTGTGCATTTGCATGTGCTTTTGGCACTTTTTATCCGGATTTAAAGCACTCTGTGAGTGACCCCATCTTCTGAGTGGTTACCTCTGTGGCTCCGCCCAGGGGAGGGCTGTGTTCATGCTCAAGGACGTGTTAAAAGTCAAATGGCGTCTCCTACAAGGCCAGCTGTCCCTAGTTTTTTACCGGGCGAATGGCTTGACTGGCCGAATGATCACTTCCTGATGTCTCATTTCTCATGGGACCTTCAGCTGGCCGGTGTGGAGCACTTAGGGGAGTGTTGGTAAAGTGTGTTCAGTTCTATTAACACACATACAGGAGTGTTGGTGAGGTATTCAGTTCCAGTAACACACATACAGGAGTGTTGGTGAGGTATTCAGTTACATTAACCCACATACAGGAGTGTTGGTGAGGTGTTCAGTTACATTAACACACTTACAGGAGTGTTGGTGAGGTGTTCAGTTACATTAACACACATACAGGAGTGTTGGTGAGGTGTTCAGTTACATTAACACACTTACAGGAGTGTTGGTGAGGTGTTCAGTTACATTAACACACATACAGGAGTGTTGGTGAGGTGTTCAGTTACATTAACACACATACAGGAGTGTTGGTGAGGTGTTCAGTTACATTAACACACATACAGGAGTGTTGGTGAGGTGTTCAGTTACATTAACACACATACAGGAGTGTTGGTGAGGTGTTCAGTTCTATTAACACACATACAGGAGTGTTGGTGAGGTGTTCAGTTCTATTAACACACATACAGGAGTGTTGGTGAGGTGTTCAGTTCTATTAACACACATACAGGAGTGTTGGTGAGGTGTTCAGTTACATTAACACACATACAGGAGTGTTGGTGAGGTGTTCAGTTCTATTAACACAATTACAGGAGTGTCGGTGAGGTGTTCAGTTACATTAACACACATACAGGAGTGTTGGTGAGGTGTTCAGTTACATTAACACACATACAGGAGTGTTGGTGAGGTGTTCAGTTACATTAACACACATACAGGAGTGTTGGTGAGGTGTTCAGTTCTATTAACACACATACAGGAGTGTTGGTGAGGTGTTCAGTTCTATTAACACACTTACAGGAGTGTTGGTGAGGTGTTCAGTTCTATTAACACACATACAGGAGTGTTGGTGAGGTGTTCAGTTCCAGTAACACACATACAGGAGTGTTGGTGAGGTGTTCAGTTACATTAACACACTTACAGGAGTGTTGGTGAGGTGTTCAGTTACATTAACACACTTACAGGAGTGTTGGTGAGGTGTTCAGTTACATTAACACACATACAGGAGTGTTGGTGAGGTGTTCAGTTCTATTAACACACATACAGGAGTGTTGGTGAGGTGTTCAGTTCTATTAACACACATACAGGAGTGTTGGTGAGGTGTTCAGTTACATTAACACACATACAGGAGTGTTGGTGAGGTGTTCAGTTACATTAACACACTTACAGGAGTGTTGGTGAGGTGTTCAGTTACATTAACACACATACAGGAGTGTTGGTGAGGTGTTCAGTTACATTAACACACATACAGGAGTGTTGGTGAGGTGTTCAGTTCTATTAACACACATACAGGAGTGTTGGTGAGGTGTTCAGTTACATTAACACACATACAGGAGTGTTGGTGAGGTGTTCAGTTACATTAACACACATACAGGAGTGTTGGTGAGGTGTTCAGTTACATTAACACACATACAGGAGTGTTGGTGAGGTATTCAGTTCTATTAACACACATACAGGAGTGTTGGTGAGGTATTCAGTTCTATTAACACACATACAGGAGTGTTGGTGAGGTGTTCAGTTACATTAACACACTTACAGGAGTGTTGGTGAGGTGTTCAGTTACATTAACACACATACAGGAGGTCTCCTATGTTTCTATGGTATCTAATGCGGACAATCAGGGGGTCACATGACCGTCCAGCTCCACTCTCCATTGGTCACATTGTGGCATCGACCAGCTTTTGTTTTGTTGTCTTGTTTTTTTGCCGACTGTTGACTCAGTCATCTGTCACACGAGACACCGTGGGCCTTGGCACCAAACTGCACGGCACTCTGGGAAAACGGCGAGCGTGCCAATTGTCGTAGCCAAGATCAACAGTCATTAGTTGCACAACATGGCCAGGGGAATGTCCACGTAAACATGTTGCACATCTGCCACAGAAACACAATGAGTTGAGCTCACAGTTTGACTGGTTTCTTGTGATAAGAGGAAAGATTGACTCGTTTTAATTGACAGGACTGGATCTGTAGCCTAGACGTGATCTGTAGCCTAGACGTGATCTGTAGCCTAGACGTGATCTGTAGCCTAGACGTGATCTGTAGTCTAGACGTGATCTGTAGCCTAGACGTGATCTGTAGCCTAGACGTGATCTGTAGCCTAGACGTGATCTGTAGCCTAGACGTGATCTGTAGTCTAGACGTGATCTGTAGCCTAGACGTGATCTGTAGCCTAGACGTGATCTGTAGCCTAGACGTGATCTGTAGCCTAGACGTGATCTGTAGCCTAGACGTGATCTGTAGACAAGACGTGATCTGTAGCCTAGACGTGATCTGTAGCCTAGACGTGATCTGTAGACAAGACGTGATCTGTAGCCTAGACGTGATCTGTAGACAAGACATGATCTGTAGCCTAGACGTGATCTGTAGCCTAGACGTGATCTGTAGCCTAGACGTGATCTGTAGACAAGACATGATCTGTAGTTAAAATGAAAATCTAGATGATCTGGTTATTCTTTCAATATTTTATTTAAAGATAAATGTCTCTTTTTGCTTTGAAAGTGAGGAGTTAATTGAAAAATGTTGAGAGCTTAACCCCTTTTTTCTCAATGGACTGTTTCCGTGGTGAAGACACATAGCTCAAATCAGGTGTCTGTGCTCTTCTGCAGGTTCCTGTTTTTCACAGTACATTTCCTGCGAGGCTGTTTTACGTGTAAGAAATGAATAAATGAAAGGCCATAGTGGTGAACATCACTGTACCAGTCAGTCTGGTCTTGTGACACCAAACTACCCACAAGCATTTCCAAGTGGTTATTTCATCTCTACTCCTGCATTTCATATCTGCACTGCTTCTCCAATGACGTTCTCTGAGAGATGGGCTAAAACTCAGAGAATCGGTCTGGTTTACATTACGAGAGAGAATAGAAATACAGGCAGACTTCTCTTTGTTTTCCTCATCACTTCCATAGCGTTGGAGTTTACACACTGGTACGTTTGTGACGTATTGAGCAGCACTGTGGAAGCCAATCGAGGAAGAATCAAGCGATAAGTGTGTGCACTGTACAGACACTTTACAAAGTTCCAACACGTCTTCACACTTGCAAAACTCCAGCGGGGGCTCTGTGGAAAATATGTCTGCTACAAAATTATGCAGCGTCTTCAGGTTTCTTCAATATTTCTCAGATAATGTATTTAAATGTAAAAACGCCAATAGTATTTTCAGGATTTCTCTTCATTCCTCCAGACTGGACACAGGTTACTGGACACAGGTTACTGGACACAGGTTACTGGACACAGGTTACTGGACACAGGGGTCAGTCAGGGGGAATCCCAACACCATGTTCCTGATAGTGGCTAGTAGGAATGTGACGTTAGTTATCTGAATACAGCATTATATGGGGCGACATAATGCTCTATCGCTACTGCCCTAATCTATAATGGTATCGCTGTGTTCTCTCTAGATGGGCCAGTCCAGGTGGTGGGAACATGAGATCCCGATGGAAGGAACCATTGGTAAGGGGGAGTTAATCAGCCACAATCTGACGGAGCTCATCAAGCCAGAGGCGTACCTGGTCCGGCTCACCCCCATCACACGTTTCGGAGAGGGAGACTCCACAGACCGGATAATCACATACAGTGGTGAGTGGATCAATACTCTCCTACATACCGATACTCATTACATACAGTGGTGAGTGGATCTATACTCCCCTACATACCGGTACTCATTACATACAGTGGTGAGTGGATCTATACTCCCCTACATACCGGTACTCATTACATACAGTGGTGAGTGGATCTATACTCCCCTACATACCGGTACTCATTACATACAGTGGTGAGTGGATCTATACTCCCCTACATACCGGTACTCATTACATACAGTGGTGAGTGGATCAATACTCTCCTACATACCGGTACTCATTACATACAGTGGTGAGTGGATCTATACTCCCCTACATACCGGTACTCATTACATACAGTGGTGAGTGGATCTATACTCCCCTACATACCGGTACTCATTACATACAGTGGTGAGTGGATCTATACTCTCCTACATACCGGTACTCATTACATACAGTGGTGAGTGGATCTATACTCTCCTACATACCGGTACTCATTACATACAGTGGTGAGTGGATCTATACTCCCCTACATACCGGTACTCATTACATACAGTGGTGAGTGGATCTATACTCCCCTACATACCGGTACTCATTACATACAGTGGTGAGTGGATCTATACTCTCCTACATACCGGTACTCATTACATACAGTGGTGAGTGGATCTATACTCTCCTACATACCGGTACTCATTACATACAGTGGTGAGTGGATCTATACTCCCCTACATACCGGTACTCATTACATACAGTGGTGAGTGGATCTATACTCTCCTACATACCGGTACTCATTACATACAGTGGTGAGTGGATCTATACTCCCCTACATACCGGTACTCATTACATACAGTGGTGAGTGGATCTATACTCCCCTACATACCGGTACTCATCACATACAGTGGTGAGTGGATCTATACTCTCCTACATACCGGTACTCATTACATACAGTGGTGAGTGGATCTATACTCCCCTACATACCGGTACTCATTACATACAGTGGTGAGTGGATCTATACTCTCCTACATACCGGTACTCATTACATACAGTGGTGAGTGGATCTATACTCCCCTACATACCGGTACTCATTACATACAGTGGTGAGTGGATCAATACTCTCCTACATACCGGTACTCATTACATACAGTGGTGAGTGGATCTATACTCCCCTACATACCGGTACTCATCACATACAGTGGTGAGTGGATCTATACTCTCCTACATACCGGTACTCATTACATACAGTGGTGAGTGGATCTATACTCCCCTACATACCGGTACTCATTACATACAGTGGTGAGTGGATCTATACTCTCCTACATACCGGTACTCATTACATACAGTGGTGAGTGGATCTATACTCCCCTACATACCGGTACTCATTACATACAGTGGTGAGTGGATCTATACTCCCCTACATACCGGTACTCATCACATACAGTGGTGAGTGGATCTATACTCTCCTACATACCGGTACTCATTACATACAGTGGTGAGTGGATCTATACTCCCCTACATACCGGTACTCATTACATACAGTGGTGAGTGGATCTATACTCTCCTACATACCGGTACTCATTACATACAGTGGTGAGTGGATCTATACTCCCCTACATACCGGTACTCATTACATACAGTGGTGAGTGGATCTATACTCCCCTACATACCGGTACTCATTACATACAGTGGTGAGTGGATCTATACTCTCCTACATACCGGTACTCATCACATACAGTGGTGAGTGGATCTATACTCCCCTACATACCGGTACTCATTACATACAGTGGTGAGTGGATCTATACTCCCCTACATACCGGTACTCATTACATACAGTGGTGAGTGGATCTATACTCCCCTACATACCGGTACTCATTACATACAGTGGTGAGTGGATCTATACTCCCCTACATACCGGTACTCATTACATACAGTGGTGAGTGGATCTATACTCTCCTACATACCGGTACTCATTACATACAGTGGTGAGTGGATCTATACTCTCCTACATACCGGTACTCATTACATACAGTGGTGAGTGGATCTATACTCTCCTACATACCGGTACTCATTACATACAGTGGTGAGTGGATCTATACTCCCCTACATACCGGTACTCATTACATACAGTGGTGAGTGGATCTATACTCCCCTACATACCGGTACTCATTACATACAGTGGTGAGTGGATCTATACTCCCCTACATACCGGTACTCATTACATACAGTGGTGAGTGGATCTATACTCTCCTACATACCGGTACTCATTACATACAGTGGTGAGTGGATCTATACTCCCCTACATACCGGTACTCATTACATACAGTGGTGAGTGGATCTATACTCTCCTACATACCGGTATTGTTTTGCATACTATCTGTTTTCCCCTTGACATTGTGTTGTACAATTGGCTTGTTCTTCGGTATGGAACGGATCCAGCTTCCATATGTTAGCAATGATTAATAGATCCTATCCTAATATGAGCCGAATAAACCTGCTAGAACCACTTTAATGTAAATAGTTATGGTGACCCCTGCTGGTTAGGAATATATAATCAGATAGGTCACTGACGCTAAGAGAACACATGGCAAACCGCATCTACCAGACATCTGACCTTCAGTGCTTTATAGATGATTCCAGCCTGTTCTCTGTAATTATGTTCTAGCTCTCTGATGTGAGGGGTTACAGTGCTTCATGTCCACACAGTCATTATCAGGGTTTTGGCAGTATGGCATGTCCCATTTCACCAGTGTCAAACCTCCAGTCCTCAGGTATTTAATACTGGCCATAGTGGATGTGGTAGGTCTTCCTGTATGTAGGACAGTATAATGATATTGTAGGTCTTCCTGTATGTAGGAAAGTATAATGATATGGTAGGTCTTCCTGTATGTAGGACAGTATAATGATATGGTAGGTCTTCCTGTATGTAGGACAGTATAATGATATGATAGGTCTTCCTGTATGTAGGACAGTATAATGATATGGTAGGTCTTCCTGTATGTAGGACAGTATAATGATATGGTAGGTCTTCCTGTATGTAGGACAGTATAATGATATTGTAGGTCTTCCTGTATGTAGGACAGTATAATGATATGGTAGGTCTTCCTGTATGTAGGACAGTATAATGATATGGTAGGTATTCCTGTATGTAGGACAGTATAATGATATGGTAGGTCTTCCTGTATGTAGGACAGTATAATGATATGGTAGGTCTTCCTGTATGTAGGACAGTATAATGATATGGTAGGTCTTCATGTATGTAGGACAGTATAATGATATGGTAGGTCTTCCTGTATGTAGGACAGTATAATGATATTGTAGGTCTTCCTGTATGTAGGACAGTATAATGATTTGGTAATAGGACAGTATAATGATTGGTAGGTCTTCCTGTATGTAGGACAGTATAATGATTTGGTAGGTCTTCTGTATGTAGGCCAGTATAATGATATGGTAGGTCTTCCTGTATGTAGGACAGTATAATGATATGGTAGGTCTTCCTGTATGTAGGACAGTATAATGATATGGTAGGTCTTCCTGTATGTAGGACAGTATAATGATATGGTAGGTCTTCCTGTATGTAGGACAGTATAATGATATGGTAGGTCTTCCTGTATGTAGGACAGTATAATGATATGGTAGGTCTTCCTGTATGTAGGACAGTATAATGATATTGTAGGTCTTCCTGTATGTAGGACAGTATAATGATATGGTAGGTCTTCCTGTATGTAGGACAGTATAATGATATGGTAGGTCTTCCTGTATGTAGGACAGTATAATGATATGGTAGGTCTTCCTGTATGTAGGACAGTATAATGATATGGTAGGTCTTCCTGTATGTAGGACAGTATAATGATATGGTAGGTCTTCCTGTATGTAGGACAGTATAATGATATGGTAGGTCTTCCTGTATGTAGGACAGTATAATGATATGGTAGGTCTTCCTGTATGTAGGACAGTATAATGATATGGTAGGTCTTCCTGTATGTAGGACAGTATAATGATATAATGTATATGGTAGGTCTTCCTGTATGTAGGACAGTATAATGATATGGTAGGTCTTCCTGTATGTAGGACAGTATAATGATTTGGTAGGTCTTCCATGATATGGTAGGTCTTCCTGTATGTAGGTCAGTATAATGATATGGTAGGTCTTCCTGTATGTAGGACAGTATAATGATATGGTAGGTCTTCCTGTATGTAGGACAGTATAATGATATTGTAGGTCTTCCTGTATGTAGGACAGTATAATGATATGGTAGGTCTTCCTGTATGTAGGACAGTATAATGATATGGTAGGTCTTCCTGTATGTAGGACAGTATAATGATATTGTAGGTCTTCCTGTATGTAGGACAGTATAATGATATGGTAGGTCTTCCTGTATGTAGGACAGTATAATGATATGGTAGGTCTTCCTGTATGTAGGACAGTATAATGATATGGTAGGTCTTCATGTATGTAGGACAGTATAATGATATGGTAGGTCTTCCTGTATGTAGGACAGTATAATGATATTGTAGGTCTTCCTGTATGTAGGACAGTATAATGATTTGGTAGGTCTTCCTGTATGTAGGACAGTATAATGATATGGTAGGTCTTCCTGTATGTAGGACAGTATAATGATTTGGTAGGTCTTCCTGTATGTAGGACAGTATAATGATATGGTAGGTCTTCCTGTATGTAGGTCAGTATAATGATATGGTAGGTCTTCCTGTATGTAGGACAGTATAATGATATGGTAGGTCTTCCTGTATGTAGGACAGTATAATGATATTGTAGGTCTTCCTGTATGTAGGACAGTATAATGATATGGTAGGTCTTCCTGTATGTAGGACAGTATAATGATATGGTAGGTCTTCCTGTATGTAGGACAGTATAATGATATTGTAGGTCTTCCTGTATGTAGGACAGTATAATGATATGGTAGGTCTTCCTGTATGTAGGTCAGTATAATGATATGGTAGGTCTTCCTGTATGTAGGACAGTATAATGATATGGTAGGTCTTCCTGTATGTTGGACAGTATAATGATATGGTAGGTCTTCCTGTATGTATCCCTGTCTGTCTCCGTCATCCTAATTGTGGTCTTGCCAGGTGTCAGAAGAGCAGAAGAGCCTATCAATTAGAGCCAGATCTAATGCAAAGCGTGTTTCCAAACTGGTGGCATCTGTTCCTCTCTTCCTCCTCTTCCTCACTCTATTTGAAAACAGCTGGCTGGTTTAGTAAGCAGGGAAAAGTAACCTCATGCATAATTGCTTTCTATATTGAATCTCAAATAAAACTGTAAAAAAACATTAAGAAAATACATGATGCAACGGAATACGTCTCGTCCCGTATCGCGTCTCGCGTCTCATTACGTCTGTATGATTTTGCAAATTCTAATGATATTTTGAAGCAGATGACATTTTTATGTCATACTCCTAAAGGAACATTTTTCTATTTCCTGTTTTCTTCTGTACTATTGTAAATTACGATAGCATCTCTGCAGTTTGTTCTTACAGACGTAACATTTCCCTGCTTTCCCCGGTGAACGTCTGCTCTTGTTTTGATTTCGGATGTTTTTTTGTATTTTAGCATTCAGGTCATATCTGATAATTCTTCATTTGCCCGGTCAGTCAGATAGATGCCTCTGGCGGCACTTTTGGGCTGCAGTGGTCCATTCCACTGCCAAATTGGACACAATACACAGACTGTGTCCAGTCTGAATACGTCTCCCCAAGTCCAAATGGGCTTGAAGAATGTACTCCCCCTAGTCTGCAGATTAAGGCCTCTGAGCTGATTGGTTGAAATTGGGATCAATTTCAGGTCAGCTATCTCCACCGCACATTGTGGCAAAACCTCTACCCAGCATGCAGTTCTGCCATCATTGGGACGGGGAAGAGCTCTGTGGCCTGTTCTGGCCGGTGCAGATAGGGACAGTGTTGAATTAAATTAGACACGATGAAGGTCTGTCAGTGTGTAGTTCAACTGAACATTGTACAGCCTCTTATTTCAATTAACCCTCTGCAGACGGTCAGTTCACCTTCCTCGTATGATAACAAGGGGTTTGCCATTTCCATGACACTCCCAACTACCTGCGTTAGAGCGCAGGGACAAACCAAGTTTGGTGCTTCATTTATTAATATACAATATAAACTTTATTTCATATATTTATTAATATTATGCTTTATTTCACATATTTATTAATATTGTGCTTTATTTCATATATTTATTAATATGGTGCTTTATTTCATATATTTAATAATATTGTGCTTTATTTCATATATTTATTAATATTGTGATTTATTTCATATATGTATTAATATTGTGCTTTACCTAAATATCTTCTCTTGTTTTTCTTTTCAGCTCCTGTCAACCCTCACCTGAGTAAGTACAGCTCCTGTGAATGGAGAATTTCACAGAGTTTATTAATGTAATAAAATAATAAATACATAGAAATGTTTTAACTAACAATGTCCATATATTATTAAAAGAAAATGTGTCTGTCTGTGACAAACCTTTTCTCTTCCTTTCCCAAACTTTGTGTTCCTCAAACTAAATGTACCCTTCCCTACTTCTTCTTCGTCAGGAGAGTTCCACTGCAGTTTTGAAGACGAGGCTGTGTGCATGTTCTCTCAGGACAAGACAGATGATTTTGACTGGACCCGACACAGTGCCGCCACCAGAAACACCAAATACACACCGAACACGGGGCCCAGCATTGACCGAGCGGGTTCTAAACAAGGTCAGAACACACCCCCAATGGACCCCTCCCCCATGCAATAGACCCCTCCCCCTCTCATTAGACCCCACCCCCCAGACACATACTGACAGTGCTCTGCATATTTACTGGCCTGTTTACTGGCCTATTTGCATAGCAAGAAATGCTATGAAAATATTGTGTTGGTTATTATATGAATCAGACATTTGTCTCGTAATTATTCATAGTCGTCTCATGTGTGACACACGTTTAAAAAAAAGTTTAAGTTTAGATTTTGTGAAATATTTTAAGTGTCAGCTGATAAACAATAGCTATTATTTATAAGCTTTACCATTCTATAGTATATACACACACAAATAATGTATATACACACAGAAATACTGTATATATACCCACAAATACTGTGTATACACCCACAAATACTGTATATACATCATGCCACAAAATACTATACCCACAAATACTGTATATCATGCTCTAAATACTGTATATCATGCTCTAAATACTGTACATCATGCTCAAAAATACTGTATATACAGCATGCTCCAAAATACTGTATATACACATCATGCTCTAAATACTGTATATCATGCTCTAAATACTGTATATACAGCATGCTCTAAATACTGTATATACATCATGCTCTAAATACTGTATATACATCATGCTCTAAATACTGTATATACATCATGCTCTAAATACTGTATATACATCATGCTCTAAATACTGTATATACTGCATGCTCTAAATACTGTATATACAGCATGCTCTAAATACTGTATATATATGCTCTAAATACTGTATATGCATACTCAAATACTGTATATACTGCATGTTCTAAATACTGTATATACAGCATGCTCTAAATACTGTATATACATCATGCTCTAAATACTGTATATACAGCATGCTCTAAATACTGTATATACATGCTCTAAATACTGTATATACATCATGCTCTAAATACTGTATATACACCATGCTCTAAATACTGTATATACATCATGCTCTAAATACTGTATATACATCATGCTCTAAATACTGTATATACAGCATGCTCTAAATACTGTATATACATCATGCTATAAATACTGTATTTACACAATGCTCTAAATACTGTATATACATCATGCTCTAAATACTGTATATACATCATGCTCTAAATACTGTATATACTGCATGCTATAAATACTGTATATACAGCATGCTCTAAATACTGTATTTACACAATGCTCTAAATACTGTATATACAGCATGCTCTAAATACTGTATATACACAATGCTCTAAATACTGTATATACACCATGCTCTAAATACTGTATATACACAATGCTCTAAATACTGTATATACACAATGCTCACAAATACTGTATATATATATAAATACTGTATATACAGCATGCTCTAAATACTGTATATACAGCATGCTCTAAATACTGTATATATGCTCTAAATACTGTATATACATGCTCTAAATACTGTATATACACGATGCTCTAAATACTGTATACACACAATACTGTATATACGCCCTCTAAATACTGTATATACACAATGCTCTAAATACTGTATATACACCCACAAATACTGTGTATACGCCCACAAATACAGTATACCCAGAAATACTGTATATACACCCACAATTACACCATCACAAGCATCCCAAATCTTAGCCAGTACTAAAGAGTTTTCGGTTGTTTTTAATTCAGATAATGTGTTTACCATCCCTCATGACATTTAGGAGTCAAAACATTTCAAGGACATTTAGGAGTCAAAACATTACAAGACATTTTAGGAGTCAAAACATTTCAAGGACATTTAGGAGTCAAAACATTACAAGGACATTTAGGAGTCAAAACATTACAAGGACATTTAGGACTCAAAACATTACAAGGACATTTAGGAGTCAAAACATCTCAAGGACATTTAGGAGTCAAAACGTTTCAAGGACATTTAGGAGTCAAAACATATCAAGGACATTTAGGAATCAAAACATCTCAAGGACATTTAGGAGTCAAAACATTTCTGCGAGTGCACTTAGGAATGGAGAACATTTGTGAAATTTTAAAAGCACTCACTATTCTGTCCGGTTTACCTACAAACCTGAAATCCAAAGCAATTCTGTGAGGACGGGGGAAATGAGGGTATTTTATTCAGGTGTCCTTTAGATTCAGCAGAAGCAGGTCTCTACTGGGGTCATAGAACACAGAACACTAACAGGCAAATAGCAGAACATGAGCAGACAAAATGAGGACAAGACAAATGGGAAGCGTTCCAAAATAGAATCAATAGAACTCTTTTACTGTCAACAAGGTATGAACACAAACGCAATACAACCTAGCCAAGTCTGATAAGCCCATAAGAGCTGTTATTTGTCTCTATATTTCTCTCTACTGGTCTCTGATTGGGTCAGGGGTCATGTGGACACATTGCTTGTGAGGGTGAATCTATAGTGGCTCTGGGAGTTTCAAGGGGCAGCTCTGTTGATCTGAAGGTAAACGGTAGAGAACCGGCTCCATAATGGAATCAATGAGGTTTGCCAGGTACCTGATATCCATTCTGGCGTCAAGGTGGCCTAGTGGTTAGGGACTAGGGCTTGGGTCTGGAAGGTCCCTGGTTCTAATCCCCCCACCACCAAGGTGAAAACCGCGTCGTTCTGTCCTTGAGCAAGACAGTTAACCCTAAAATGCTCCCCGGGCGCCTTGACGTGGAAGTCAAATCAGGTAACTGATTAGGACTGCCCCCTGCACCTCAGGGTTGGGTAAGAACACATGACAATACAACTGACAATATTGGTCTATTCTATTCTCCCTGATTGGCCGTCTGCCCCAGCTACCTGATATCCATTGCTCACAGATGTACTATATTCTGTGTAACACCAGCCACACATTAAATGCCACAGGCCCCAGCCATTAAAATGAAAACCAATTAATGTCTAGGACTCCACAGGGACACGTTGGTTTAAGTGTTTCAGGGAGTGTTACGATGGATAATGTCATAAATAATGAATTGCTTAATTATCTAAGCCATCAAGACAAGACACAGGCTTCTCCAGTCCATCTAATCTTCCTCTGTTGGTTATAAACATCTGCTTTCTGAATTCCTTTCCTAACTTGCTTATAAGATGATAACATTTTTTCTTCATCAGGTTGGTATAAATGTAGAAGGTCACTGTGATGGATTTGTCCGTAAACAATTTCAACTCTTAATTCTCCCTCCAGGTCAGGCAGATAATTGAGGTGTTCAGAAAACCATCTGGATGCTTCAGCTGTTTATAACCTGCCAACTTAACATTGATAGATGAGCCAGATGGTCTCACATTGTGGTGGTCTCACATTCTGATGGTCTCACATTCTGATGGTCTCACATTCTGGTGGTCTCACATTGTGATGGTCTCACATTCTGATGGTCTCACATTGTGGTGGTCTCACATTCTGGTGGTCTCACATTCTGATGGTCTCACATTCTGATGGTCTCACATTGTGGTGGTCTCACATTCTGATGGTCTCACATTCTGATGGTCTCACTTTCTGGTGGTCTCACATTGTGATGGTCTCACATTCTGATGGTCTCACATTGTAGTGGTCTCACATTCTGATGGTCTCACATTGTGGTGGTCTCACATTGTGGTGGTCTCACATTCTGGTGGTCTCACATTCTGATGGTCTCACATTCTGATGGTCTCACATTCTGATGGTCTCACATTCTGTTGGTCTCACATTCTGGTGGTCTCACATTCTGGTGGTCTCACATTCTGGTGGTCTCACATTGTGGTGGTCTCACATTGTGGTGGTCTCACATTCTGGTGGTCTCACATTCTGATGGTCTCACATTCTGGTGGTCTCACATTCTGGTGGTCTCACATTCTGGTGGTCTCACATTGTGGTGGTCTGTGGTGGTCACATTGTGGTGGTCTCACATTCTGGTGGTCTCACATTCTGATGGTCTCACATTCTGATTGTGGTGGTCTCACATTCTGTTGGTCTCACATTCTGGTGGTCTCACATTCTGGTGGTCTCACATTGTGGTGGTCTCATTGTGGTGGTCTCACATGGTCTCACATTCTGGTGGGTGGTCTCACATTGTGGTGGTCTCACATTCTGGTGGTCTCACATTCTGGTGGTCTCACATTCTGGTGGTCTCACATTCTGGTGGTCTCACATTCTGGTGGTCTCACATTGTGGTGGTCTCACATTGTGGTGGTCTCACATTGTGGTGGTCTCACATTCTGGTGGTCTCACATTCTGATGGTCTACATGTTTATATACTCATTGATTTACATCGTACAGGTTTCTACATGTACATTGAGACGTCTCGCCCACGCGTGGCCGGAGACGAGGCTCGTCTGTTGACCCCGATGTTTGACGTCTCCCCCAAAAGCCCCTATGGGACCGTGACCACTATGTCCTCCTACTGCTTCAGCTTCTATTACCACATGTACGGTAAACACATAGGTAAGTGCTGTTGTTACCTCAGAAGAGGTTTCCACCAGTCTACTACCATATTTACGGTAAACACATAGGTAAGTGCTGTTGTTACCTCACAAGAGGTTTCCACCAGTCTACTACCATGTTTACGGTAAACACATAGGTAAGTGCTGTTGTTACCTCACAAGAGGTTTCCACCAGTCTACTACCATATTTACGGTAAACACATAGGTAAGTGCTGACGTTACTTCACAAGGTTTCCACCAGTCTACTACCATATTTACGGTAAACACATAGGTAAGTGCTGTTGTTACCTCACAAGAGGTTTCCACCAGTCTACTACCATATCTACGGTAAACACATAGGTAAGTGCTGACGTTACCTCACAGGAGGTTTCCACCTGTCTACTACCATATTTACGGTAAACACATAGGTAAGTGATGTTGTTACCTCACAAGAGGTTTCCACCAGTCTACTAACATATTTACGGTAAACACATAGGTAAGTGATGACGTTACCTCACAAGAGGTTTCCACCAGTCTACTACCATATTTACGGTAAACACATAGGTAAGTGCTGACGTTACCTCACAAGAGGTTTCCACCACTCTACTACCAGGTATGTACCTCACAAGAGGTTTCCACCAGTCTACTACCAAACACATAGGTAAGTGCTGACGTTACCTCACAGGAGGTTTCCACCTGTCTACTACCATATTTACGGTAAACACATAGGTAAGTGCTGACGTTACATCACAAGAGGTTTCCACCAGTCTACTACCATATTTACGGTAAACACATAGGTAAGTGCTGACGTTACTTCACAGGTTTCCACCAGTCTACTACCATATTTACGGTAAACACATAGGTAAATGCTGACGTTACCTCACAGGAGGTTTCCACCACTCTACTACCATATGTACGGTAAACACATAGGTAAGTGCTGACGTTACCTCACAAGAGGTTTCCACCAGTCTACTACCATATTTACGGTAAACATATAGGTAAGTGCTGACGTTACCTCACAGGAGGTTTCCACCTGTCTACTACCATATTTACGGTAAACACATAGGTAAGTGCTGACGTTATATCACAAGAGGTTTCCACCAGTCTACTACCATATTTACGGTAAACACATAGGTAAGTGCTGACGTTACTTCACAGGTTTCCACCAGTCTACTACCATATTTACGGTAAACACATAGGTAAGTGCTGTTGTTACCTCACAAGAGGTTTCCACCAGTCTACTACCATGTTTACGGTAAACACATAGGTAAGTGCTGACGTTACCTCACAGGAGGTTTCCACCACTCTACTACCATATGTACGGTAAACACATAGGTAAGTGCTGACGTTACCTCACAAGAGGTTTCCACCAGTCTACTACCATATTTACGGTAAACATATAGGTAAGTGCTGACGTTACCTCACAGGAGGTTTCCACCTGTCTACTACCATATTTACGGTAAACACATAGGTAAGTGCTGACGTTATATCACAAGAGGTTTCCACCAGTCTACTACCATATTTACGGTAAACACATAGGTAAGTGCTGACGTTACTTCACAGGTTTCCACCAGTCTACTACCATATTTACGGTAAACACATAGGTAAGTGCTGTTGTTACCTCACAAGAGGTTTCCACCAGTCTACTACCATGTTTACGGTAAACACATAGGTAAGTGCTGATGTTACCTCACAAGAGGTTTTTCCACCAGTCTACTACCATATTTACGGTAAACACATAGGTAAGTGCTGACGTTACCTCACAGGAGGTTTCCACCTGTCTACTACCATATTTACGGTAAACACATAGGTAAGTGATGTTGTTACCTCACAAGAGGTTTCCACCAGTCTATTAACATATTTACGGTAAACACATAGGTAAGTGCTGACTTTACCTCACAAGAGGTTTCCACCAGTCTACTACCATATTTACGGTAAACACATAGGTAAGTGCTGACGTTACCTCACAAGAGGTTTCCACCAGTCTACTACCATATTTACGGTAAACACATTGGTAAATGCTGACCTTACCTCACAGGAGGTTTCCACCACTCTACTACCATATGTACGGTAAACACATAGGTAAGTGCTGACGTTACCTCACAAGAGGTTTCCACCAGTCTACTACCATATTTACGGTAAACACATAGGTAAGTGCTGTTGTTACCTCACAAGAGGTTTCCACCAGTCTACTACCATGTTTACGGTAAACACATAGGTAAGTGCTGACGTTACCTCATAGGAGGTTTCCACCATTATTTAATATTTTTAAATAAATTTGCTGTACTTTATTGCGCACATTAGGTTAATAAAGCACCTGGTCTGATCTCTACTAGGGGCGTTTAACGTGTACCTCCGGCAGAAGGGCCAGGCAGGCACGGACACTTCTGTCTGGACTCTAGTCGGGAACCAAGGGGACAGATGGAAGCAAGCCAAAGTCAACATCCACCCAACTTCCTCTTTCCAGGTAGGTGTTCTGGTCGGAACTACGGAGATGCCAACCTGACTTTTTTTGTGCTCGCTTATACCAAGGCCTTAAATGTGTTTTTTTAACATATGCATTTGGCTGTACACGGTTTTCCGGTTTTCCGTGTTTTTAAGCTGCTTGTATTTATTATCTTAATTGTTTTGTTAGTTGGTTCTGGAAGGTGTTCGTGGTTTGGGTATCGAAGGGGATATCGCCATAGATGATGTCACCATTGAGGAAGGAGAATGTAAAGACCCCCCTCCCAACAGTAAGAGCTCTCTGTATTATATAACCATGGCAACCATAGTTCTAGAATGTAAAGACCCACCTCCCAACAGTAAGAGCTCTCTGTTGTATATAACCATGGCAACCATAGTTCTAGAATGTAAAGACCCACCTCCCAACAGTAAGAGCTCTCTGTTGTATATAACCATGGCAACCATAGTTCTAGAATGTAAAGACCCACCTCCCAACAGTAAGAGCTCTCCGTTGTATATAACCATGGCAACCATAGTTCTACAATGTAAAGACTTTATCCATATCTGGTGACCTAAACACTAGTGCCTAAACACTGAAAGTGTCCGCTAAAGATCTGCATGCAGTCTATCTTAGATTTCACCAACTTTCTCCATCTTTATATTGCAGATCTGAGGTCGCTGGCTCCTCCCACTATGTTCCATATATGGCAGTTCCTGGTCACATTGATCCTGGTCTATCTGGCAGGTCAAAGGTGACCCCTCTCTCCCCAGAGGAGCAACCCAATGCTGACCCGGCTCCCGTGGAAGAATCGGCAGACTTAAATGGAACGCCCCACCACACTGACTACCACACACACACCACACATACAAAATCAACTACCAAAGATGTACTCCTCTCCAGTCTGCAGGAGACCGCCAGCCGTATTAACTAGTCCAAGGAGCACGAAGGAAACAAAATAAAAACTAGATGGGGGGTTTTCTCCAATATGCACCGAGAGCACTTGAAGGTTGTGATAGAGTGCCGGGCCGCTCCGTGGAGGAGAACGAGGCAGAGGAATGATGCCAGGGTTCTGCACTGGTGCCCGGGTTCTGCACTGGTGCCAGGTTTCTGCACTGGTGTCTGGGTTCTGCACTGGTGCCCGGGTTCTGCACTGGTTCCCGGGTTCTGCACTGGTGTCTGGGTTCTGCACAGGTGCCTGGGTTCTGCACTGGTGCCAGGGTTCTGTACTGGCAGCACAAGGACACGTGTGGTTCCATGTTTAATCCGTGTGTATGTTCTGATGCCAGGGTTCTGCACTGGAAGCACAAGGACACATGTGGATCCATGTTTTCTCCGTGTGTATGTTCTCAGCACGTTGAGGACACAGAAGTGTAATGAAATATAACAACATGGGTGAGAAAGAGGTGGACTTAAAGTTAACAGCGTGTCGGGAAATGTACAAAATGTTTTCAACAGCCCACGCTGAGCTGAGGTGATTTTCTCATGAATATAATAGTGGCTGCTATCCTTCTGTTATGGCATTTGACCTCCCTATAAACTCATGGTGAAACCGTGGGTCAGATTCATCAGAATGTGGAGAAACAAACACTTTTTACCCACAGGCTGAACTTGCACATTTATGCAATATGTGTACGTCAGGTTGTTATTATTGCCACAGTTCAGTTTTAATTTTTCTTTGGTCTTTGAGGTTGCTTAAGGTATGTGAATACCTTTATGTGAATACAGTTGTTAGCTATGAGTGTTCTGGAGCCAGTGATCTGTGGCACATTGGATATTGACTCATATACAGCTCTGTGACATTCAGACGGGAGATCCAGTGCTATTTCAACTTTTTCAGACTGCAGAATTTCTCAATAAATCTACACTTGTTTCACCTTGCTTTTCTTATTCATTTAGCCGGTCTCTCCAGGACCCCATGGTGAGATGTGACCACAAAATACCACCGCCTTAGGTCCAAGCCCTCTCATTCATTATTATATGACACACCCCTCTCCATTATTACATGACACACCCCTCTCCATTATTACATGACACACCCCTCTCCATTATTACATGACACACCCCTCTCCTTCATTACATTACAGTGATTAATGATAGATTCTCACTATAATATTGGCTTTAATTGTATTCAGCTTCCATCCTCAACTCCCTCTTTTAGTTCCACTTTTATAGCTCCTCCCTTCGTCTCTTGCCAATCACAGAGTCCGGTCAAACATGGTGCTTGAAGACCAGAGCAGTGTATTTTCTAATCATCTTCCAGTTACTTACCTTACTTTAACAAAACAGAAAGAAATTCTAACTCATTTGAATTTTGGTGGTTGTAGTTTTTCTCAATCCCACTCTAGTAATTGGTATCGCCATTTTACTCAACTCAAGACACGACTGTCTGCCAGGAATTCAAGTGCCTTCAGACTTACTGGAAGCATGCATGTAAAAACCGGGCAAATTTACCAAGTATTTCCCCCTACCGCACATTTTATAGAGAACAAAATGTAAACTAGAACCATGGGTCATATCTACATGTGATCACCGGGTCAAACCCACAGCAGTGAGGACAGTCTCAGTGGGAAAAGCAGAGGAATAATCTTAGCCAGGCTTTGTCAGTGACGGAGGAATTTACAGGAGAGCTCACGGACTCAAGAGTGTCAGGCTCCAGCAGCTTAAAGGGAGGAACGTTTCTGATGTCTCTCCATTCAGTGGCGCTGGACCTGATTTTGGACCTGCTGGGAAAATAACATTTGATGGCTGGTAATCGACTTGTTTTACCTGGATCTCGGTTATTCCATTGGATCAGACTGTCTGGTTCTCGCAGACATATTTTAGTACCGAAATCAGAGTGTAACTCTACTTTTACTGTAAAGAGAACTACCTGAGACCAAGACCTTAACAAAATGGTTTTTGAAGATAATTGTTTAAAATGACTGTCATTCATAACAATGTTTTGGAGGGAAGTTTTACATTAGAATCATTTTCTGGATTTCTTTTCATGAATAGGTTGTAAGGAGACACATTTGGTGAACTCTCCATTAGTAACTATTCTTTTACCAGTATTCGTACAAAAAAACTACAGGTTAAAACTTAAACAGAATACGAACAAATGACTTCACTCAGATTTGGGGCAGGGACAATTATTTTCAGCAACCTGGTAAAATCTAAAGATGTTCTGTTTAATGAAATTGTTCATGTAAAACCGCATGGTTGGTCCCAGTTTTTTTGAAAATAGCATTATACTAAACGACTATTTTCATATCTTCCATTCCCCCGATTGAGTCTCTTAATTTAATATCAGATTGTACTGTTTATCTACAAAGTTGCGCAGACCTGAACCCCCTCCACGCACGCGCACACACACACGCGCACGCATCTAATACCTTTATTTTGAAGGTATGGTAAAGCGATTTCTATCGGATAAATTACTCTCTGAACACTTACAGTGAATTGGAATCAGATAACTCTCTTCTCCAGTGTTTCTGGTCCTTGCAGTCATTCTACATAACAGAAGTACCACCAGCAAACTGATTTTATTAGAGAAATCGCATTGCTTTTTAATGTATGTAGATTTTTTCCCACCTCAGGCTTCATCTGAACTTCAATGAGCCGAGCGAGTTTAATTTGTACCCTGAAAGTAAACCCATATATTGTTCCATTGTACATTTGAACCGGCACTTTAACTCAACAACTCATTTAGCTCTAATGGTAGAACTACATGTATTAGTTTGGCTAATAATTATCTTGATGACTACGCCGACAAAACAGAACTTTTTTTAATGTATCTGGAAGAAAGCACCAACTTTTTTATAATTATCTGCAAAAGACTTCCTGTCCTAATTTGTATTTGATTTCGCAGATGATTACATTTCATTGTTCTGATAAATACACTTTAGATGTATACCCATGGATCATGGTATGGTGATGACCACTTCCTGTCAGTGAGAGTATGTATAAAATGTCATCACTCTGTTAATCATCACCATCATGTTTGTAAAGAATGTGTCTGGAAGTAAAATGAGATATGTATTTATTATTTACAGTGATCTATAAAAATACAATTGAAAAAAAATGATTTCTAGAGTTGTCACAGTTATTCTATCCCCCAGAAATCACACAGTGTAACCTCCAGTGTAACCACCAGTGTAACCCCCAGTGTAACCCCCAGTGTAACCTCCAGTGTAACCCCCAGTGTAACCTCCAGTGTAACCCCCAGTGTAACCCCCAGTGTAACCCCCAGTGTAACCTCCAGTGTAACCTCCAGTGTAACCTCCAGTGTAACCCCAGTGTAATCCCCAGTGTAACCCCCAGTGTAACCTCCAGTGTAACCCCCAGTGTAACCTCCAGTGTAACCCCAGTGTAACCTCCAGTGTAACCTCCAGTGTAACCTCCAGTGTAACCCCAGTGTAATCTCCAGTGTAACCTCCAGTGTTACATCCAGTGTAATCTCCAGTGTAACCTCCAGTGTAACCCCCAGTGTAACCTCCAGTGTTACATCCAGTGTAACCGCCAGTGTAACCTCCAGTGTTACATCCAGTGTAACCCCCAGTGTAACCTCCAGTGTTACATCCAGTGTGACCCCCAGTGTAACCCCCAGTGTAACCTCCAGTGTAATCTCCAGTGTTACATCCAGTGTAATCTCCAGTGTAACCTCCAGTGTTACATCCAGTGTAACCTCCAGTGTAATCTCCAGTGTTACATCCAGTGTAATCTCCAGTGTAACCTCCAGTGTTACATCCAGTGTAACCCCCAGTGTAACCTCCAGTGTAACCTCCAGTGTAATCTCCAGTGTTACATCCAGTGTAATCTCCAGTGTTACATCCAGTGTAACCTCCAGTGTAACCTCCAGTGTTACATCCAGTGTAACCTCCAGTGTTACATCCAGTGTAACCTCCAGTGTAACCGCCAGTGTAACCCCCAGTGTAACATCCAGTGTAACCCCCAGTGTAACATCCAGTGTAACCTCCAGTGTTACATCCAGTGTAACCTCCAGTGTAACCTCCAGTGTAACCTCCAGTGTAACCCCCAGTGTAACCACCAGTGTAACCTCCAGTGTAACCTCCAGTGTAACATCCAGTGTAACCTTCAGTGTAACCCCCAGTGTAACCTCCAGTGTAACCCCCAGTGTAACCTTCAGTGTAACCCCCAGTGTAACCCCCAGTGTAACATCCAGTGTAACCTCCAGTGTTACATCCAGTGTAACCTCCAGTGTAACCTCCAGTGTAACATCCAGTGTAACCTCCAGTGTAACCCCCAGTGTAACCTCCAGTGTAACATCCAGTGTAAGCTTCAGTGTAACCCCCAGTGTAACCTCCAGTGTAACCCCCAGTGTAACCTCCAGTGTAACATCCAGTGTAAGCTTCAGTGTAACATCCAGTGTAAGCTTCAGTGTAACCCCCAGTGTAACCTCCAGTGTAACCTCCAGTGTAACATCCAGTGTAAGCTTCAGTGTAACCTCCAGTGTAACATCCAGTGTAAGCTTCAGTGTAACCTCCAGTGTAACCTCCAGTGTAACCTCCAGTGTAACCTCCAGTGTAACATCCAGTGTAAGCTTCAGTGTAACCCCCAGTGTAACCTCCAGTGTAACCACCAGTGTAACCTCCAGTGTAACCTCCAGTGTAACCTCCAGTGTAACCTCCAGTGTAACATCCAGTGTAACCTCCAGTGTAACCACCAGTGTAACCTCCAGTGTAACATCCAGTGTAACCTCCAGTGTTACATCCAGTGTAACCTCCAGTGTTACATCCAGTGTAACCACCAGTGTAACCTCCAGTGTAACCGCCAGTGTGACTTCTGTTAGTGAGTGTCTTTGTATTCAGTAAATGTGCAGCTTTTCCATCTGCCAAAGTGTTTTCTCTGAACGCACATCAGTTTCTCATGTGGCTGAGAGAATCCCACTCACTGCAGCGCTGGATACAACCTAGTTGATTACTGCAAACACACAGCACTACATTCAGGATGTTTTATCGATTGTGAGACACATGATTATTTTGGATAAAGCTGTTATCCTAACTGGCAAGTATTAATGACACTTTTAGAACATACTGCTTTACAAATTGGGCGGAATGTTAAGGTTCACTGGGAAGAAAAAGGCAAAGAATGAATCTATTCAGAGCTGAAGAGATTTAAAAGCTTGATTGGTTAAGGTGGCATTTTTTTGTGACACATTTGGGTCGACCGGCCACCATTTACCTTTTCATTGTGAACGCTCTGACATCATCAGGGCAGCATACAGCAGGTGGCGCTATCAGCCCCCTCCTGGGAAACTACATATGATTGATGAAACTGTTCACCTGGACACACCTGCAACCCTCAAATTACATTATACACATCCCCCAACACAATGCTATTTACTAGGACTCTTGCTAGAAGCCACTCCTCTAGTTGGGTTATGGATTTTGTGCACAGGAATCACATTGTTTAGAATGGAGAGAAAGCCATTAAAATAAAGTCAAGATCTCAACCACCTTTTATTTGCAAACATTTCTGTCATGTCGGCTACCGATACAAATAAATCATTCTACTTTGTGGTCATACATTTTTGTCATCTGAAAATATATTTTTTTGTTCACGTGTACACCGTCTCCATTCGTCTCTAGTCGTATCACGTTTCCAGTAAATATCCCTTACTCATGTGCATTATATCTGACCCATCAGTCTCTGGGATCGATCCGATTTTGCCAAAGCATTGTATCTGTATTATAGATATACGTTACTAGGTTTAGTTATTTTTTTTCAAAATATTAAATTTTTTGAATTGCCAATATTACTTCCTGCTTTGGTTGATATACGGTAGTGTCACTGATGGCTTCGTTCTATTGAAACACTGTATTCCCTTCTTATTTGCCAAAACCCCTAACCCGTCTTGGTAATGTGAATTAATTTAACTTCCGCTCTTTGCCCTTGGCAAAGTCCACAGTCTGCACAGATGTGATGGCTCCACTCTAGGTCACTATTTAAGTGTAATTTATGGTCTGAAAGCCCAAAGAAGCAACACCATTTGTCACTTGTGACAATACCAGCAGGCAAATGCACATCTCAATGTAAGAACGAAAAGGCCACGCCTCTCTCTTGCTTTCCAAATATAATTACAATCGGCCCTCTTGTTGACCACTCTCCTTTATTTACCATCTAAAGGCAGCAGGAACTCCATGTCGCTGGACTCAATAGCTACAATACATCATCCTGAAATGGATTTACAATTATGTCTGAGTGTGCATGTTTAGTGTCTCAGAGACCAGTACACACACAACCATTCAACAACTTAGGGGTCACTTATAAATGTCCTTCTCTTATAGCATATTTTGTCCATTAAAATAACATCAAGTTGATCTTAAATACAGTGTAGACATTGTTCAAGTGGTAAATAAAGAGAATGTATTTATTTATTGAGCATTTGACAGAAGTCTGGCTATGAATCCTTACTGTACAAATGGCCGTACTTACCAGGCTAACGGGGTCTTCCATTGGTTGGTCGTTCTCTCCAATCAGCTGTTGAGTCAGGCTGTGATATATCTATAATACACCAGTGTGACTGTTTGTGTGCAATTGGGCAACTTGAATAAGAAAATCCATCTACAATGAATATAACTTGCAGCCAGTGCTTTTATGAGCTCGTACACTAAATTACATGACACTTAAAGCAAAATACGTCCTGATGCTTCAGCAAAAAGCTCAGTCATGTTTTGGTAGTTCCCTGCATGCATTTACTAATGTCACATCGACACTTTTTCCTGAAAGCAATCACCTTGTTTCTCTTTAAAGTATCCACTTTAATCTCCTCAAGTGATTGAAGAAGGGAACACTGGGAACATTCGTGAAGATATTTTTTTTCTGCTTGTGGATGTTACGGCGTGAACTTGCATGGTGGCATCTATGCCCATGTGGTGACAGGATATGAATCTGGATACCAGAGACGTTGTTGGAAAAATGCATTCTCATAATGTGCCCCTGCAGATACTGGTGTGTCCTAACTTAGTGGAGGTTCTATTGGACAGATGTAATAACCCAGCCCCTATTGGACAGATGTAATAACCCAGCCCCTATTGGACAGATGTAATAACCCACCCCCTATTGGACAGATGTAATAACCCAGCCCCTATTGGACAGATGTAATAACCCAGCCCCTATTGGACAGATGTAATAACCCAGCCCCTATTGGACAGATGTAATAACCCAGCCCCTATTGGACAGATGTAATAACCCAGCCCCTATTGGACAGATGTAATATCCCACCCCCTATTGGACAGATGTAATAACCCAGCCCCTATTGGACAGATGTAATAACCCAGCCCCTATTGGACAGAGATAACCCAGCCCCTATTGGACAGATGTAATAACCCAGCCCCTATTGGACAGATGTAATAACCCAGCCCCTATTGGACAGATGTAATAACCCAGCCCCTATTGGACAGATGTAATAACCCAGCCCCTATTGGACAGATGTAATAACCCAGCCCCTATTGGACAGATGTAATAACCCAGCCCCTATTGGACAGATGTAATAACCCAGCCCCTATTGGACAGATGTAATAACCCAGCCCCTATTGGACAGATGTAATAACGTGTGACTAGAGTGTGTGTGGTTGTGTGTTTTAAAAACATCTGCAACTCAATCACATAGTCCTTGACCCGAGGAGAACCAAGCAAAGATGCATCGTCCAGAAACACAGAACCACTGGTCTGCAGATAAGACATGATGGATGCAGATCGGTTCTCCTCTGACAATATCATCAGTCTACGGGGAGTTAGCGGCTGCAGGAGGTGCACTCCCCTACAGGAGGAGCACTCCCCTACCCAGGAGGTGCACTCCCCTACAGGAGGAGCACTCCCCTACAGGAGGAGCACTCCCCTACCCAGGAGGTGCACTCCCCTACAGGAGGAGCACTCCCCTACCCAGGAGGTGCACTCCCCCACACGAGGAGCACTCCCCTACAGGAGGTGCACTCCCCTACCCAGGAGGTGCACTCCCCTACAGGAGGTGGACTCCCCTACCCCTGAGTAACGATATCCAGTCACGTGTTTATTTTTGCATTGCTCTGCTAATATTTCAAAGCGTCCTGACTTACCTCCCGCAGTTTCCACACATTTTAAGAAGCTTTTATTTTTTATATGTTTTAAAGAATGTATACCCCCAAAACACAAGCTCAACATAATTTAGTACATTTTGTATTACTCCAATTCCGTTGTGACTAAGTGTTATCTAGTATTCCTACAGGAACTTCCTCTGTTCTACGTGTGCATGTACTGCCCTCTAGGGGCAACTGGCTGGAAGATGGAATAAGGCAAAATAATCACTGGAGACCCATCATTGTATTTTATTACAGCCATTGTGCTCAACCAGACCTATTCGTAGTCCAGGTTGTTGTATAATATGGTCTTTAAACTGGTAATGAAATAATTAAAATGGCAAATTGCACCAATTACACCAAAAATGGTTTGCAGTTGTAGCAACAGTATTGTAATGTATTCAGATCAACTAACCCAAGCATACATACTAGTGTTTAAAACATGCTGGTTCACTAATAGCAGATGCTTGTTGAATACACAGATAGCATCCCACAGAGTAAAGGTGGTTGAACACATTTTGTCCGTCTCCTTACTTTGTATCTGCCAATGTAACGCCACAAACAAAAACCACCATCGGACTGAATACATTTTCTGTAATCTGATGAGTGATCAGTTTTGATGTCATATCAGATGTTCACCCCCTGCTGTTGACAACATGTTCCAGTCTACTATTTGGGAAGTCTTGTTAGCAGTAAGTACAGTAACACGCTATGGGCTCTCTGGGGTTCAGCGAATAGACGATCTGGATTCTGTAGTTGGTCAGAACCTGTAGATTCTGGATCTGCTCCATCAGGTGGACACTAGGTTCCTTTGCATCCAGGATCTCCAACCGCTCCAAATACTTCAACTGTTTGAGGTTGGAGAACTCCCTGTCTGATACCCCATAGTGTCTGAAGAATTGGAATGTAAAGTATTATTTATATGAGTACATTAGACACACTCAGCAGTTAGTATGTTGTTACCTCTTGGTTAGTTTACACAAATTGGGTAAGGATTTGACAATGCCAATATCTTTCAACAACGTACCGCATTTTGAAGGTTCTAAGCAGGGGGAAACTTCTGGGAATTTCTCCAATGCTGCTGCCACAATTATAGCTGCATGGGTCAAAGTGCAACTGCAAGAGGCCTGGAACACGTTTCCCAAGAGCCTTCAGGTCCTCCGGCTGCATCATCACCTGCCGCAGAGCCAAACTGGTCACTGTGTCTGGTATGTAGGATGCATAAGCACCAAGAGGGTGGCCTTCTGGAAACCAGACATACAGCAGATCCCATAACTAGACATACATTAGATCCCATAACTAGACATAGAGTAGATCCCATAAGCAGACATACAGTAGATCCCATAAGCAGACATGCAGTAGATCCAATAACCAGACATCCAGTAGATCCCATAACCAGACATACAGTAGATCCAATAACCAGATATACAGTAGATCCAATAACCAGATATACAGTAGATCCCATAAGCAGACATGCAGTAGATCCAATAACCAGACATCCAGTAGATCCCATAACCAGACATACAGTAGATCCCATAAGCAGACATACAGTAGATCCCATAACCAGACATACAGTAGATCCCATAAGCAGACATACAGTAGATCCCATAAGCAGACATACAGTAGATCCCATAAGCAGACATACAGTAGATCCCATAAGCAGACATACAGTAGATCCCATAAGCAGACATACAGTAGATCCAATAACCAGACATCCAGTAGATCCCATAAGCAAACATACAGTAGATCCAATAACCAGACATCCAGTAGATCCCATAAGCAGACATACAGTAGATACCATAACCAGACATACAGTAGATCCAATAACCAGACATACAGTAGATACCATAAGCAGACATACAGTAGATACCATAACCAGACATACAGTAGATACCATAAGCAGACATACAGTAGATACCATAAGCAGACATACAGTAGATACCATAACCAGACATACAGTAGATACCATAACCAGACATACAGTAGATCCCATAAGCACTAAGAGGGTGGCCTTCTGGGAACCAAACATGTGCTTACATACTCACTAGCAATGTTGAGATGGTTCAGTTTAGGGAGAACCCGTAACCATGTTTTCAGATGGGACCTGCTGGACAGCACGTCCCTGGACCTGTAATCCACCAACAGGCTCTGCAAGGAGGGGAGGCACATCAGCGCCACTTCAGATAAGGTTGGATCCATGTAGTCTAGAAGCTCCAGACTGGTCAATCCTGTCTGTCCATCCTGACGATCTCCTACACAATGTTTTGTTATTATTGCAAACGCATATGATTTCTTATGGAATAAGCTACTGTCAACATAGAATTTAAAACCTCACACTAGCTAGATAGAACATTATTTCTATGAAATAATCTGGTGAAATCTAACTGGGGTTTAAGGCATTCATTATGTCACCATATAATTATAGAGTAGTAAAAACACATCAACTACAATCAAAAGCCATTGTCTTGAAATGTAACAGTGAAAATCTAGTGTCTCACCTTGAGAGCCACTTTTTGTTTTAGAAAGATTAAAATAATCATCTGGAAGACTGCCAAGTTGTGTTCCCATTTTCAGTGACAGGTGCTTCAGATGTGGCAAGCGGTTTAGCATCACATGCAATGTCTGCCTTGGGATAGGACAAGTGCCTTCATGATAAAAGAGAGATGTCAAATGTGAAAGCTTTGAGATCGCATTTATAACCTCAGTTCTCCGAGCACTATGCATCTCGCACACACTCAAATGTGTCACTTTCTGCAGATGCCCGATACAGTCAGCCAGTTCTTGACCATAGCGACACCTGCGAATTGACAGGCTTTTCAGGTGCTGAAATTGTTTGAGAATGTCATACGCTTTTACGTCGAAACACGCCTCGACAGCTATTGTGGTGATATTAGGGAGGGATAGGACAAGATGCTTCCATTCTTTCAAATTTGCCCTCTGGACCACAACTGACTTTATTTTCCTGCGACGGAGAGTAGTCCAGAATTGCGCTGTGGACGCGCACAGTCTTTTAAGGAACACAGTGTTTCCTTTCCAAAGTGACCAGTGGTCAACCAGAGTCTGGAAATATGTGCAGCACGACCTGATGTTCAGTTTATCAGCTGTAGACAGAAACCCAAACACGTGGACCCACACCTCGGATGGAAGTTGGGAGGCTTCCATCACAAACACTTCCGCATTTCAGCCACTCGATTGTTGTTTAAAATGTAGATGTGGAAAATATAGAAACCATAAACATCACAACTGAATCATCCACATAGTTTGCCAGTTTTGAGGTTGGTCGAATCAATTTGGGGGCGAACGCTTCCGGAACCAAACGGAAGTTGTTTGCGGAAGTGACGCATTTGAGTCACCGTCCAATCACAGGAGTTTCACGGGAAGTTCAAAATAGTGCGGATATCTTCACATAAGAGCGACGTTAGCTGGTGAGTAAATGTACATTACAAATGGAGTACATGAAGTCTGGATGTCAATATAAAATATTTATATTAAATAGTTATATTGATGAAACCACTAATTATTGCAAACCAAATAATTTAAATGTAAATCTGCATATTCTATCGCCACGCTGCTGAGTACCATTAGCAGTACAGGCTAATACTAATACTGTCATTAGTAGCAGTACGGTATTAGTAATACTAGTACTGTCATTAGTACTACTACTAGTACAGGCAATACTGGAGTACTACTAGTAGCAGTAAAGGCTAATACTGCCTTTAGTACTAGTACTAATACTGTCATTAGTAGCAGTAGCAGTACGGTATTAGTAATACTAATACTGCCTTTAGTACTAGTAGCGGTACAGGCTAATACTAATACTGTCATTATCAAAACCTGAGCGAACGGACGTGTTTAGTGCATAAACTTTATTACCATTAATCTGGGGAAAATACTGTATTTCATAGTAGATGCACTAGATTGCAACACTTTAATGTGTAGTCAGTTGGCTAATCATGTGGTAAAGAATGTGGAATCGCATGTAAAAGCCAAGTGATAACCTGCTGGGCGTTACAGCTAACTGATAACCTGCTGGGCGTTACAGCTAACTGATAACCTGCTGGGCGTTACAGCTAACTGATAACCTGCTGGGCGTTACAGCTAACTGATAACCTGCTGGGCGTTACAGCTAACTGATAACCTGCTGGGCGTTACAGCTAACTGATAACCTGCTGGGCGTTACAGCTAACTGATAACCTGCTGGGCGTTACAGCTAACTGATAACCTGCTGGGCGTTACAGCTAACTGATAACCTGCTGGGCGTTACAGCTAACTGATAACCTGCTGGGCGTTACAGCTAACTGATAACCTGCTGGGCGTTACAGCTAACTGGGTTGCAGCAGATACTCGGTCTGGGACACTGATAAGGTTGTTCCTAACGTTGAATTTGAAAACGCTGATTTGATATTTTATCGATTCCCTCAAACCAATTGTACAACAGCTGTTATGTACATGTTTTCCATGTAAATGTAAAGCATCAACACCCCAGTGTGTGTCTTTATAGGACGATTATTACTCACTCTGTTTTGCAAGACCACAAATGCATTTATTTGCCTTAACAATACAAAAGTAGTCGAATGAACTAAAACAGAATTTTTAAATATCTGTCGTTAATATTTTATTGATTTTTGTTTGGTTACTTCTAGACTATGTATGTTATATTTGACCAAATGTTCAGAATTTAAAGAAGTGTATGTGTATAATCTATCATATACTTATCGATATGTTTATCCAAATATGGCACTGCTTTTTGTAGTTCGAACTGGGTGAAGTAACTGTTCTATTCTGCTCCCTCTAGGCACGGGTAAACAAAATGACCACATGGACTAAAAAAGCATTTTGACAATAACTGTGTTTTCAGTCCAAAATAGTGAAAATGTTTCATCTATCAAGACACAACCCAGACGGAGGTTGTTTTAATGGAGAAGACTCAGTATTTAGAGAGCCTGGTCTGTCCCGCACATTAGCTGGTCTGAGGGCCAGCGAGCCGTTGTGCAGGCAGGTTATTGAAAGCCCTGCCAAGGTTTTTGCAAGGATGAAAGCCAGAGTTCAGTTGGAGAGGGTACCGATGGAGGACAACGGGTTGATCATACAGAACCGCTTTAGAGAAGAGCGCGTTGGAATGTTAAACAGGCTTCATTCACAGACAAACTCTGAACAAAAGGGAAGTGACACCTGTGAATTTGAACATCGGGTTAACTCCCTTTCACCCAGGAAATCACCTAGGAAGGGTTTGACGCATTCACATTTTATTCACACACCAAAGAAAGTCCCATCTCTGGATGCCGTGGCACAGTCCCCAAAGCAAATCTTTTCACTTTTAAAGGAAAACATTGCCGGCCATTTAACCCGGGGATCGGAGGCTGCTACTTTTTCTCCGCACACTGTTATTCACACACAGGACTGTCAGCAACCTTTGCCCCTGAAAGCTCTGCGTAACAGTGCAAATATCCCCACATACAGAGACATGAAGGACCAAGATCTGGAAGCTTTCTTAATACGGTCCCCACGGAAAGCTTTCTCACACCCGCCTGCACAGCTCAAATTAAATGACATTCGACAACAAGCACATCACCCCGAATATTTTGATTGTGGATTTCAGCCAATGTCTAGTGATGGTTGCCATGGTGAAGTTGAGACTGGTAACATTGCAGATGAGGAATCTGTTTTCGGTGAGTTGTCCTGTTATCTGTTTCCTGTCCTTATTTTTTAATCAACGTGGCTTGTTTACTAGCCACACCGTAATACAAAGAATAGATACATCTTGAGGAACTTTTGTGATTTGTTCACAGAGTCCCTTGCTGTGGAGCGACTGCCCTCCCAGGGCTTTACAGCCAACGCGTTTCTCCTGAAAGAGAAAGGACAAAAGGAGATCCAAGACAACAGCTGTCTGGATCCCACTAATGGAAGTGAGTACCTAAATAGAGCCGTGTTCTCCTTCCTGTTTTGTTTCATACACTCTGTTAGAGTGTTGGTATCAGACTCATTCTGAATTGGATCAAACCTTGTTTACCTATTACAGAATGAAGAACAGAACCACTGTGCCAACAATGTGAATTAGATCCTGTTCTCTGTGGGTTTTTCCTGTACAAATCTATTTGTCAAACAACACCTCCTCCTCTGCTCTCCACAGGAGGTGGCCGTATACGATGCATGTCAACTCCTTCCCGCGTTCCTGAGGACATCGATGAAGACAGAAGTGTGAAGGCCACTTTCAGTTTTCCATCAGTTGTAACTGGTCCATCTGAGACAAGTTCTCCTGCGAGCCCAGAGGCCGACCCGAGTTGTGACTCAGCGTCCCTCCCACCATCTCCCCAGAGACCCACTGGCCTGGTGCACGACCCACTTCTGCAGCACACACCCAAGATCTCCATCCCCAAGAAGAGACAAGCCGTCATCCAAACCCAGCCTGTGGTGCAATCCAGCGTAAGTGGATCACTTCCTGATGACCATACTTGGCTTGTTTTTATTGGACGACACTTTCTTTACATCATCAGGACCTGTATCCATAGAGACCCACCTTAATTACTGATTGTTGTTTATCACTTCATAGACTCCAAAGAACCCCCTTAAAGACTGGGTGCTGCAGAGTCGAGGCAGCTGTGTTTATGTGAAAGGCTTTCATATGTGAGTACAATCTGGTCACATGTGAGTACAATCTGGTCACATGCGAGTACAATCTGGTCACATGCGAGTACAATCTGGTCACATGTGAGTACAATCTGGTCACATGTGAGTACAATCTGGTCACATGTGAGTACAATCTGGTCACATGTGAGTACAATCTGGTCACATGTGAGTACAATCTGGTCACATGTGAGTACAATCTGGTCACATGTGAGTACAATCTGGTCACATGTGAGTACAATCTGATTTAATATCACCTGCCTCCATGTTCTTCTACCAAGGGACAACAAGATGCCGTGGCAGAGTAACATCATCACTGAGAGGATCTCCAGCAACACCCTGAAGACCACCTCTGGTAGTACCTACGTCCTGGTGGGACCGATGGCCACGGGTCTCTGTGAAACTGGTGAGTCCGAATGATCTTATGTTTGATTAATTAAGCACATCCATATCGCCTGTTACAATGCTACCTTTTAATTTATGTGCTCTTTTCTCTTCATCCAGAACTTCCAAATAGCCTGTTAAAGAAGTTTTTCTTCGGTTTTCCCAAAAATTGGAAGGAATACGTTAGAGAGTTTTTTTCAAATTCAAAAGGGTAAGTTGGGTTTCTGACATCATTAGCTGTTTTTAACGAATTTCTTTGAGTGGGATTTTTAACTACGGATTTTATATCGGCACTTCTACTCTGAGACGTTTGGTACAAACTGCCCTATACAGACCCCAGGCCTGCTAATTACTGAAGAGCAGAATGATCAGATACTCTATACAGATCCCAGGCCTGCTAATTACTGAAGAGCAGAATGATCAGATACTCTATACAGACCCCAGGTCTTTAGCATTCTAGTCTCTTCAGCTGGTCAAAAATTTGGTCACAATTATTTTTGGAACATTCTGTGTTTTTTGTCTCCATTCGTTTATATTGACCAATTCAGGTCAGGAGCTGAACAAAGTAAAGGTGAGAAAAGGATCAAGCCAACACCTCTGGTTGAAAACACTGTCAAACAGAAGTCGACCACATCCCAGAAACCAAAACCTAAGAGATGTGAGTCCACATTTTGGCACCACAAAGGATCTGGTGTGTCTATTGTTTTATGTGTTTACTAAACTCACATGTTTGATGGACTGGTGTTTGCTCTGTGAGGATGGAAATGATCATTTGTTTCATGATCTGTCTTCCTCGTCCTACTCCTGTATCTTTACAGCTCTGTCTTCCTCGTCCTACTCCTGTATCTTTACAGCTCTGTCTTCCTCGTCCTACTCCTCTATCTTTACAGCTCTGTCTTTCTCGCCCTACAGCTGTATCCTGCAGTGCCACCATTGAGCCGAGCGGTGCCAAGGTTTCCCGGAGTGGTCGTCTTCTTAAACCCCCCCTGGAGTACTGGAAAGGAGGCAGAGTTATTCTGGATTGTGACCTGAATGTCACGGTTCACGAGGGTTACGACACGTTCTCTGTTCCCAACACGGTACTGTGAGGCTCTGTTTGAATTTGACTTGTCTTACAGGAGCCTAAAAAAGCAAAAACATTATTTAAACAATTTTACCTCAGTTAAGTAGTTGAGCTCTGTCATTTCGATTGTAACATCTATCTGACTTAGTCATTTTGTCATCTCCTAATTTCCAATAGATCTGGTAGACCCTGACTGGTTTGGGGAAACCCATTTGCACAGGAAGTTGTCCCCAGGGCTGCGTTGTCTTTATTCCTTTCTTCCCTTATTTTTCAGCAAAGCAAACCTTCATCCAGAGGTGTGTCTCAGGGCCCCACAAAACCACCACAGGCCTTGTCTTCAGGGGATGGTATATTTCTTTATATCTGTATAATATGTGTGTGTCTGTGTAATAGACAGTGTTACAGTGGTTACTCAATAATAGTAATATTACACATGACTTAGTACATAGCCCTCACCCTAGCCCTCACGCTAGCCCTCACCCTAGCCCTCACGCTAGCCCTCACGCTAGCCCTCACCCTAGCCCTCACCCTAGACCTCACCCTAGCCCTCACCATAGCCCTCACCATAGCCCTCACCCTAGCCCTCACCCTAGCCCTCACCCTAGCCCTCACCCTAGCCCTCACGCTAGCCCTCACGCTAGCCCTCACCCTAGCCCTCACCCTAGCCCTCACCCTAGCCCTCACCCTAGCCCTCACCCTAGCCCTCACCCTAGCCCTCACCATAGCCCTCACCCTAGCCCTCACCCTAGCCCTCACGCTAGCCCTCACCATAGCCCTCACCCTAGCCCGCACCATAATTATATACTCCATATCACCTTGTGCTTTATAGGGCTACATCAGGAGGACACCAGCGATGAAGACAGTGTGCCTATGAGGAAGATCAAGGCTCACCACCGGCCCCAGAAGCCCCCTCACGCACCCCCGAAACCTCTGCCTTCGGCGGATGACAACGACTCTCCCATGAGCCCCAAACGTCCTGGGAGGGCCTGCGTTGCCTCTCAGAGGTGTAGGTCTGATGCGATGCCTGCTGCCAAACCCCTGGCACCTCCCAGTATGACCAGCACCCGGTTGCAAGGTAAAGCTGTGCCAACCCAACAGAACCCACCACGCCGCACACGTAGGAGTGCTAACAAACAGGGCGCCTCCGGGGACTCAGATCAGGACGAAGAGTCCTCCACGGCCGGGTTAAGACCTAAGAAGCTTCTGGGTCGTCGCCGTGGTGTTGTCAGGGAGGTCCAATCTGGTGACAGCGATGCACGTCAGAAAACACCCAAGGCAGTCAAATCAGGATCAGAAATGCGTCCGGGTTTGAGAACTCGTGGAAGGATTCTGGAAAGTTCTGACTCAAGATTAGATGCTCAGGAAACAAGGAGAAGGGAGTCCCCGTCCGATAGTTATCATGTTGCTCAGAAGAACGGGTCCAAGGCAACAGCCGTAGGATCAAGACAATTGGAGCTACGACTGCCAAGGTTGTGTGGAAAGATTCTGAGTGATTCCACTAAACCCTCAAGAAGGTTGTCAACATCTTTGGGTGAGTCTGATGATGATGATGATGTCCAGGGGAGAAGGGGGAATGCAAAAGCGGTTAAATTGGAACCGGTGAACACGCGTGTTACAAGGACACGGGGAAGAGTTTCTGAAGAGTCTCTGACAGGTTCTAGGGAGATGATGACCTGCTCTGACAGCTCAAAGGAAGAACCAACAAGAAAGGACTGCAAGGCTGGTGACAGATTGGGCCAGAAGACACAGGCTAAATTGGAACCGGTGAAACCACGGAGTACAAGGACACACGGAAGAGTTCCGGAAAAGTCCATGGCAGCTTCACGCAGCTTGTCTTCCTCAGAAGATGAATTAACGAAAAGGGTTTGCCCAGAGAAGCCAAGAGGAAAGGACAGCAGGCGCGCTGCATCCAAGCAGGAAAAAATGAAAGAAAATCAAGATCAGTGGGCCGAAGAAGAATTGCAGAGACTGCATGAGTAAGTCCACTGCTACATTTTACGCACTTAGAACAAAACATCACTTTGTTTTACAGAATTTCCACCATAGCTTTTTTTTTTTTTAGTTTACCCTACTTTAAAATGTTAATAACCTCTGACAGAAATGTTGTCTTCCTGTGTGTTCCACTTCCAGGGCCGTGGCCTCCATTCCTAAACATGCCAAGGACTTCTGGGTGAATGTAGCCTTTATAGTGAGCACCCGTTCTGCTGGAGAGTGCCAGCAACAGTACAACTCACAGGCCCCCACCTGCCCACCCCCCAAAAGAGCCAACAAAACCAAGAAGATTCCACATAACGTGGAGTCATGTAGGTTATACACAGCTTATCACTGGAAATATGAAGCATTTAAACTGTTTTATGCATGATTGTTTTTTTTCTGAGATCTTATGGAGACAAACTCTTCCGAGACTTGGTGAATGTGGCTGTTCCCATATGCTGGCGTAGTGTTTGTCTTTTAATTCAGCGCAACCCCAAAAAAACACTTTAAAATGTCATAATATGTGATAATATTTGGTTATATATATTATCTGGTCATATAGCTATATTTGATAATATTTGGTTATATATATATATATATATATATATATATATATATATTATCTGGTCATATAGCTATATGTGATAATATTTGGTTATGTATATTATCTGGTCATATGTGAAAGTGTCATATTATTTTTAATCTGCAGTAGTTACTGAATTAATGTGAAAGTGTCATATTGTATTTAATCTGCAGTAGTTACTGAATTAATGTGAAAGTGTTATATTGTATTTAATCTGCAGTAGTTACTGAAATCCCACGGATCACGGCCAGGAAGGGAACGCTAAAGCGGAAGCAGCAGGTGCGAAACCTTTTGGAACTCCTGCCTAAAGACGACCATGATGACATCTTCAACAGCTCGCCGATGCAAAACAAACGCGTTAAGGTGTGCTTGTTCCCACAGTAACAGGTCTCAGTCATTCAGGATTGGATATATATATTTAAAACAAATATATAAAATATCTTATTCTAGGGTGTCAAAAATGCTAAATACTTGACTCTGCAAATGTAAACTGTGGAAGCTGAAGCTTGTGAGCAGAAAAATGTATATAAAAAGCAACTGTTGGAAATTGGGTGAACTAAACGTGTGCCCTCTTGTGTATTATAGTTGCCCACTGTGTCCCTAACTATACTTGTGCCCTCTTGTGTATTATAGTTGCCCACTGTGTCCCTAACTATACTTGTGCCCTCTTGTGTATTATAGTTGCCCACTGTGTCCCTAACTATACTTGTGCCCTCTTGTGTATTATAGTTGCCCACTGTGTCCCTAACTATACTTGTGCCCTCTTGTGTATTATAGTTGCCCACTGTGTCCCTAACTATACTTGTGCCCTCTTGTGTATTATAGTTGCCCACTGTGTCCCTAACTATACTTGTGCCCTCTTGTGTATTATAGTTGCCCACTGTGTCCCTAACTATACTTGTGCCCTCTTGTGTATTATAGTTGCCCACTGTGTCCCTAACTATACTTGTGCCCTCTTGTGTATTATAGTTGCCCGCTGTGTCCCCTAACTATACTTGTGCCCTCTTGTGTATTATAGTTGCCCACTGTGTCCCTAACTATACTTGTGCCCTCTTGTGTATTATAGTTGCCCACTGTGTCCCTAACTATACTTGTGCCCTCTTGTGTATTATAGTTGCCCGCTGTGTCCCTAACTATACTTGTGCCCTCTTGTGTATTATAGTTGCCCGCTGTGTCCCCTAACTATACTTGTGCCCTCTTGTGTATTATAGTTGCCCGCTGTGTCCCCTAACTATACTTGTGCCCTCTTGTGTATTATAGTTGCCCACTGTGTCCCTAACTATACTTGTGCCCTCTTGTGTATTATAGTTGCCCACTGTGTCCCTAACTATACTTGTGCCCTCTTGTGTATTATAGTTGCCCACTGTGTCCCTAACTATACTTGTGCCCTCTTGTGTATTATAGTTGCCCCCTGTGTTCCCTAACTATACTTGTGCCCTCTTGTGTATTATAGTTGCCCGCTGTGTCCCCTAACTATACTTGTGCCCTCTTGTGTATTATAGTTGCCCGCTGTGTCCCTAACTATACTTGTGCCCTCTTGTGTATTATAGTTGCCCGCTGTGTCCCTAACTATACTTGTGCCCTCTTGTGTATTATAGTTGCCCGCTGTGTCCCTAACTATACTTGTGCCCTCTTGTGTATTATAGTTGCCCGCTGTGTCCCTAACTATACTTGTGCCCTCTTGTGTATTATAGTTGCCCACTGTGTCCCTAACTATACTTGTGCCCTCTTGTGTATTATAGTTGCCCGCTGTGTCCCTAACTATACTTGTGCCCTCTTGTGTATTATAGTTGCCCGCTGTGTCCCTAACTATACTTGTGCCCTCTTGTGTATTATAGTTGCCCGCTGTGTCCCTAACTATACTTGTGCCCTCTTGTGTATTATAGTTGCCCGCTGTGTCCCTAACTATACTTGTGCCCTCTTGTGTATTATAGTTGCCCACTGTGTCCCTAACTATACTTGTGCCCTCTTGTGTATTATAGTTGCCCACTGTGTCCCTAACTATACTTGTGCCCTCTTGTGTATTATAGTTGCCCACTGTGTCCCTAACTATACTTGTGCCCTCTTGTGTATTATAGTTGCCCACTGTGTCCCTAAATGGGAGGGAGGATGTGTTTGTGGGATCTGAGCCACAGACTCCTGGATCCTCGTGTTTTCCTACAGTGAAAACTCCTCAGTGTCTTCACATCACTCCTGGCATGATGGGTTCCGTGAACAGGTGAAGGGGTGAACCCACTGCCACCCGGGTTTTATGTGGCTCAGTTGGTAGGGCTTTTGGCAGTGGCAGGAGAGTGGGTTCGATTCTTGTTGTTTAAATTGCCTGCATAACTGCAAGTTAAGTTGTCAGAATGCTATATATAATTAGCTGTGATGTACGCTGTTTGGTCGTGATGTACGCTGTTTGGTCGTGATGTACGCTGTTTGGTCGTGATGTACGCTGTTTGGTCGTGATGTACGCTGTTTGGTCGTGATGTACGCTGTTTGGTCGTGATGTACGCTGTTTGGTCGTGATGTACGCTGTTTGGTCGTGATGTACGCTGTTTGGTCGTGATGTACGCTGTTTTGTTAACGTTCGTTAGTTTCATGAATATGAAGTTGTTTACTCATTACCAGACTGCATTAATGGTGCGTGCATTTTTTTGTTTGTTCTCCCACAATATTTCAGAAACGACGATGACAAATATATTTACCAACTTCAAAAAAGAATGAAAAAATGTCAAGCCAAGCTGCATAAGATTGGGACTGATTCAAAGGTAGACATGTTAAAAACATCACCTGATTTATCCCAAAGGGTTTTGCATTATGACTCTATAAATAGAGCTCCAACTGTCTGGTGTTCACTTATATTACTGTGTTATATTACTGTGTTATTACATGGGTTTTGTTGCATTTTCTATTTAGTTCACGCCATCTACATCAGCAAAAACGGTCTTGAGGCGATGTAACATGGGTATGTGTTGTTCAACAGAAAGATTTAGACTTCATTTAGCTTTCGTGCTTTAGAAATATTTTTCACTCAATGTTGATGTGTCTTTCTTCAGAGAATGATTCTTCTATGCTGGTGTGGAAAATGTTTGATGACAAGGGAGACCTAACGGTGGACAGTGACGAAGAAGAGGACAATTATTTTGTAGAGGAGGACTGAAATAAACATTCATCTGTGTAATTTACTATATTCTGGAGACAAACACGAGGGACCTACTGGTAAAGGTCTAATAAGAAAATAAGAGTTGTGTCTGGTGACATTTAGTTCTAATCATTTTGTGTGTTTTTTTAAGAAATTATGTGTTTTAGGATTGTCAATAGTTGAATAAAAACAATGAGTTGTCAGTGGATATTTAGTGTAACCTGCCCCCTTCATGGTGACGAGAACATTCATGCAGATGTGGTAAAAAATAACTTGCATCCTGTTTTTAAAATTCATAAAAATTTCAAGAAAAACCTGCTGAGTAGCTCAGTTCAATTTTTTTTGCTAAAGATTGGTCCACAAAGTATTATAAACTACCGTGCCAATCATTTTAAGGTGAAATTATATATTTTTTGTAGTCGATATAAAGTAAATGCATTTTCCCATTTATCTTGTCTGTGCTTTAGGCTTATACGATAACACAATATTTTACACATACGAGAGTTTTCAATGTGAAATAAATACACTGAACAAACATATAAGCACATCATGAAAGTGTCCCATTTTTCTTGATCTGATTATAAGATATTTCGGTATGCACACAATGCATCTGTAGTCCCAGTTATGAAATACATTGATTAGGGACACATGATTTCAGTTCACTGATTAAATATTTGTGATGTGAACTGTAACCCAGTTAAATCTCTCACATTGTTGTCCGTTGCATTCATATTTCTGTTTAGTACATTCCTTAAAATATAATATTCAAATATAACAAGAGTTATTCTCCACCCTTAATGCTTGTTTTGTAGCACCTTATAATAAATAATAATGATGTATATTTATCAATAATTTTAACAGAGACTTTTAGAACAACATTACTAATATTGAACTGTTCATATCTTTCTAGTCAAGTTTGACGTCCGTCAATGGACGGCGATCCTGTAGTCAGGTCATGTACTTTAGATCGGATTTAAGGCTGAATAGAGGTTTTCAGAATAGTATTTTTATTCCACATCCAGCCTGCTATAGCATTGGCTGTGTGCTTTTTAATTGTCCTGATCACTGTACTTCCTCTTTTCAGCTTTCTCACTGAGCGCTGCAGGTTTCACAGTTCCTCAAGATGTTACGTTGCTTCGTCTGACCACTTTTTTGACCAGGATTTAAGAATCTTTTGCAAGTTATGCTTTGTCACCATCGACCAAACACATTTGTTAAGTGATAAAATTTGTTGCACTGACCAGTCTGACCCTGAAAGCCTGTATCTGTCTGTGTTGACCTTTGGCTTCTTGGTGGCCTTTCTGACCAGTCTCCTATTGACTTGTGTCTCCTGGTTTGGAGGCACCTGCCTTGGCCATACACCATAAATAATTATATTTACTGTCCTCACTGGTAGGTTCAATGTCTTTGACATGGGAGTTTACTCGTCTCCAATTTGTCTTCCCACAACTTTGATTAGAGCCAGTATAAAAATGTATGTGCTGAACATTATAATTGATAGGCAATAATTTCAATAATAGGTTTTATTTCAAAATGATGTTTTCCATAAGACAACATTTATTTACTTCGAGGGAATTTCGAAATAACAGTCCACTGTAATAAATAAAAGTTGTCTTATGAAAAACGTGTAATTATGAAAAAGGAGTGCCTTCAAATGAATACATTTGGAATTGTGAAATATAAGTCCCTCGAAATCAATAAATGTTGTGGAAAACATCATTTTGAAATAAAACCTATTTCTTTACATATTAATTGATTTATATTTCCACGTATTTATGTAATTATTGCCTAATTTCATAGCTATATATTTATTATTTCATAGCTATATATTTATTATTAAGGGAAGTTTGGGGTCCCCTGCTAGAGCTGCTACCCCCGCGACCCGACCCCGGATAAGCGGTTGAAGATGAGATGAGAGATGAGATATTTATTATTTCATAGCTGTATTTATTTAATATTGACGCAAATGACGTTTCATAAACCTCGACGTGTATTTATTTACTATTCTGACTACACGTCACATCTCCCGGACACGCCCACTATGACGCCCACTGCCTTCACTGGTCACGTGACAGACGGGTGAGACGTCATGTGATAAAACATCACTAACATTATCCAGCAAACAAGAACGGGAAGACTAATAGAGACATATAGAGAATCACAGAAACTAATAGAGACGGCGAAAGTCATTCAACGAATGTCCCCAAAATGAGGATTCAGTAAGCATTTGAATTATATATAGAAAATAATTATATATATAATCTAGGCTAGAACATGCTCGTTTATGAACGGCATCAGAGTATTTAGCGTCTGTGTTTACTGACAGCTAAATGGTACGGAATCTGTTGCTTTATTTTACCTTAAGACTTTTAAGATACAATTAGTCGTTTGTTTCCATTAATAGCTGTTCTCTAGGTTGTGTTGTATTTCTCTGTGTCATAGACATCCAGTTATTTTGCACATTTTAACGCACCTCTGTATTCAGTGCCTTTGTTCCGCGTTGGGGTCGAACATATTCAGGACGTAACTTTTACCCAACCTAGTGAAAATACCATACGTATATATTATATAAACATCCCGTTGTTCTTGTTTCAGGGTGCCCCTATTAGTCCTGGCGTGCTGCTCTCTGGGCTTTAGTGAACATCTGGAGGCTGATCAAAACATTATGTGAGCAAACCTTAAACACTTAAAGCATTTGGGACGCACTGCTAGCGTGCTAGTGTGCTAAACCGGAAATTCAAGCTACAGCGCGTAATGTATTTTCAGAATACCGGACCACTGGGCTCACCTTGGCAGAGTGAACCCCACAGAGGAGATTGAGTTGACCTTTGCTTTAAGACAGCAGAACGTGGACCAGCTGGAGGACCTGCTTCTACAGGTGTCAGATCCATCATCTCCACAATACGGTACAAATCAATCTCATGATCCCAATTCCCAACAAACATTTATGATAATTTTTGATGTAATGATCTAGCAGACGGAGGAGATGCATATTAGCTGCTTTCTCCGGCTCAAGGTCATTTGTCATGGGGCTTGTGCATTTAACCATCGTGTGAATCCTGTCTGTCTCAGGGAAGTACCTGGTGTTAGAGGAGGTCACAGCTCTAGTACGTCCGTCCCAACTGACCCAGAAAGTGGTGCATCAATGGCTCCAGAGGAATGGGGTATCACACTGCCAGACCGTCCTTACTCAGGACTTCCTCCAATGCTCCATGACAGCACAGTAATGTTCCTCTTTCTTATTTTCTCTCTTCTGCATTTCACATGAACGGCTAATCACTAACTGACCCTATCATGCATCTGTAATGGAACCTCAACGTTTTGTCCCAGGTTTACATTTCACTATTATTCCAAAGAAATCAAACGGCAGTGCTTCTCTTCAAGTCCTTTATATCTACGTCTTACACAGAGTGGCTGAAGCCTTGCTTCCAGGTAGCCAGTTTCACCGCTATGTGAGCGATGGCCAGTCTTTGGTGAGGTCATCGTCTTTATACCAGGTCCACAGGGATGTTCTCCAGCACATTGATTTTGGTGAGAAGTTTATCCTAGTCAAGTCTGAGATTGTGAAAATACTTGCGATTGACATTGTGTGTTGGCTGTAGCCTATAGTCATTAGTCATGGAAGCATTACATAACATGTATGACCATAGAATAACAGACCTGTAAGAGATTGTGGCAAACATTATTATGAATGCATTACTATCTGTTACGCTGAACCCCTCCTCCACCCCCCCCCCCATAGTTGGAGGTGTTCACCGCTTCCCTCCGACGGGGCAGGACCTCCGTGGAGTGTTAAGTCAGAGAAACAGACAGAGACCGCTGGAGGCTAAATTCCATCTGGGAGTCACACCTGCGGCTCTTAGGACTCGTTACAATTTGACTGCAACAGATGTAGGTTCTGCTCAGAACAACAGCCAAGCAGTGGCCCAGGTAAATCACCTGTCACTCATCACCTGTCACTCATCACCGGTCACCTGTGACTGTCCACAGATGTTTTGAATAAAGCCAGTGGTGAGTTTGTAATGCCTTCCCATCATGCACCTTTTGTCTAGTTCCTAGAACAGTTCTACCACCCCGCTGACCTGGCTCAGTTCATGGTGATGTTTGGAAAAGGCTTCCAGCACCGGTCTGACGTTGACAAGGTGGTGGGCACCCAGGGTGGGGGCAAGGCTGGCATAGAGGCCAGTCTGGACGTGGAGTACATCATGAGCACTGGGGCAAACATCTCAACATGGGTCTTTTCCAATGGAGGTGTGTTGAGGACCAACCGGCGTGAACATAGACTGTGTTAACACAGACCGACTGATGATGTGAACATAGACTGTGTTAACACAGACCGACTGATGATGTGAACATAGACTGTTAACACAGACCGACTGATGATGTGAACATAGACTGTGTTAACACAGACCGACTGATGATGTGAACATAGACTGTGTTAACACAGACCGACTGATGATGTGAACATAGACTGTGTTTACACAGACCGACTGATGATGTGAACATAGACTGTGTTTACACAGACCGACTGATGATGTGAACATAGACTGTGTTACTGACTCCAATTAGACTGTGTGAATACAGACATGTGGGGTGAGGATATGTGCAGAACTCTATCAGCACATCATTGGTATCAGGAATGTTTTGGTAGCGATGCGGTGAGATATATATATATATATATATATTTAATTAAAAGCAGTGTTCTAGAGAGAAATCTGGTTGTAACCTGGTGTGATAATGAGTACTACTATTCAGGTCGACACGAGTCCCAGGAGCCTTTTCTCCAGTGGATGCTGTTGCTTAGCAACCTGACTGACATCCCATGGGTCCACACCATCAGCTACGGTGACGACGAGGACAGTCTGTCTTCTGCCTATATGCAGCGGATCAACACAGAGTTCATGAAGGCCGGTGTTCGGGGAATTTCCATGTTGTTTGCCTCAGGTCAGTCCTAACCCAGGTTAAGCCGGGATGTTCTTATGAATCAGTTGCCTCAGGTCAGTCCTAACCCAGGTTAACCCAGGATGTTCTTATGAATCAGTTGCCTCAGGTCAGTCCTAACCCAGGTTAACCCAGGATGTACTTATGAATCAGTTGCCTCAGGTCAGTCCTAACCCAGGTTAACCCAGGATGTTCTTATGAATCAGTTGCCTCAGGTCAGTCCTAACCCAGGACATTCTGTATCTCAGACCAGGTTCAGTAGAGGCGCTGTGCTGTTTTTTTAATCCCATGTTGTGTATTGACTTCTAGGTTTTCTATTTGTTGTGCTAACCAGTAATCAATGATACCTTTATGTGAGAGTGCATTTGATAAGATCTAACAGGTGTAATATTCTCACAGGCTGACATGGTTGTCATGACAATACTATGGCTATTACCAGGGTATCTACCCTGTATGAACCAGCAGGCATACCAAACTTAAAACAATTTCCTTTTATTACTATGAACGGTATTGCCTTGTTGCTAGGTGATAGTGGAGCTGGATGCAAATACCTGGCTAAAGGAGGAAATCGATTCCGACCGAGTTTCCCAGCATCTAGGTGAGCAAATACAATTTCAGGCAGTGAAGTTGATAGACAAGTGTGTTATTTGAGCACTTAATGCCTTTATCATGTTATGTCGTGCCGCTGTTTATTGTACTTGGTTGTTTTATACGATTCATAATCAGTCTGGTCAACAACAGTCTCTTAGTGTTTGAGAATCAATAGAGTAGGAACTGTGTTTGGGAAGGTGGAACGGCTCAGAATGTTCTTGTTCAACACTTTCAGTCCGTACGTGACCACAGTGGGAGGAACATCATTCAAGAATCCCTTTAAGATCACCTACGAGGTCACGCACTACATCAGTGGAGGAGGATTCAGTAATGTTTTTAAAATGCCAGACTACCAGGTAACAAGTTCCCTGGTTGACAGATTCGGTATACCGGTTAATGCCACCTGGTTGACAGATTCGGTATACCGGTTAATGCCATCTGGTTGACAGATTCGGTATACCGGTTAATGCCATCTGGTTGACAGATTCGGTATACCGGTTAATGTCATCTGGTTGACAGATTCGGTATACCGGTTAATGCCATCTGGTTGACAGATTCGGTATACTGGTTAATGCCATCTGGTTGACAGATTCGGTATACCGGTTAATGCCATCTGGTTGACAGATTCGGTATACTGGTTAATGCCATCTGGTTGACAGATTCGGTATACCGGTTAATGCTATCTGGTTGACAGATTCGGTATACTGGTTAATGCCATCTGGTTGACAGATTCGGTATACTGGTTAATGCCATCTGGTTGACAGTCATTTGCAATACCGCTGTCTACCACAGGTAGGCGCTGTCAATGCTTTTCTGAAAGCTCAGTCGGCTCCGCCTCCAAAGACCTACTTCAACACCAGTGGGCGTGCCTATCCAGACATGGCTGCACTGTCTGACAACTACTGGGTGGTCAGCAACCGGGTGCCAGTACCCCTGGTGTCTGGAACCTCGGTAAGGACATCTCGCACACACACACACGTGTAATTTCTTTCCCCATAGGAGAACCAGGGTCACTTCCCTTCTGCAACTCTTTAATTGGCTATTTGTAACTTTTCACATTTTTTTCCTTCACTTTAACATTCCTCTGTGTGCCCTGAGGAATGCCAATCATAATAATAAGGTTTTTGAGCTTAATATTAAACTGTATTTTTAATTCTGTTCAACTCGATCTGTAATAAACATGAATATGTTCTTCTCTAGGCCTCAACCCCTGTGGTTGGAGGGATTCTTTCTCTCATCAATGACCAGCGTTTCCTTAAGGGCCTCCCGTCTCTGGGCTTCCTTAATCCTCTGCTATACCAGCTGAAGGGACGTGGACTGTTTGATGTAAGCCACTCCTAGTTGCATTCACTTTGAATATGGAGGAAACAGGTTTTATGTTGAAATATTCTTGTGTCGTCTGTGGTGGATATTCAGCCTTTGTCAGGTTTGGTGGCGCATTCTAGACACCACCACAGGGTGGCAGTGCTGCTTAACTGCAGCTTTTATTTTAAGGAGCAATCTGTTTCGTTTATCAACCTTTACTTTATCCTCAATAGGTTGGCATTCACTGAGTTTGGTTATTCATAAATGTTTTCTTGTTCCTGCCCCCAGGTGACTGAAGGTTGTCACCTGGGCTGTCTGGACGATCTGGTCCAAGGTAAGGGTTTCTGTGCCTCTGTGTCGTGGGACCCAGTCACTGGATGGGGTACTCCAAACTACCCTGCTCTTCTGGCTGCCCTGCTGGAGAGGAAATGAAGACCGAAATGTAATGAAGATATCATTACCCATGATGCTCTGGGTTTACTGCTGCTGCCTCCTCTATGACACTGGAAAGATAAAAAAAAATTTATGAAAGTGATTTTTAACATTTCATAGCATGAAATGCTTATCTCAGGTCGTTTTGAAGAACAATCGTCTACGATGATAATTGATTTAAGATAATTGAATTCAGCTGTTTCATGTTGATCATTATGCCAGGTGATTAACATATTAATTATTAACATTCTGCATCTATATCCTGTCTGTTCTGCTTATGGACACATTAAATTGTTTAGCTGGTGATGTCTACATATAAACTGGCCAAAACAATTGCAATAAAACTGCCCTTTTGATTTAGCTGATTCTTAATTATTGTATGAGACTGCAGTCTACATTGAAATAAGTTTGTGTTTAACAGCTTTGCTCTCTGGCAGTGCAGGGAAAAATAAAATGATTTTAATCAGGTAACACTACTTTAATCACATTGCTATTATCTACATGATTCCAATATATCTGTACGTTACAATTATACAAAATGAAAATCATCAAAGAATACCTCCCCCTTGAATAAACTTTTACAGGGATCAAAGGGAGGTAAAACAAACTGCAAATTCCCCTCAAAGAACAGTGCTCCATAGCCAGGCCTCCAACTATTAGGAAGCAGATGTTTTCTCTACCAAAAGTAGACAATGTTGTGTGATAGTTTTTCTGAAATTAATTTCAGCAAGAAATCTTACCTGATAATTGAGATCACAAACCGCCCAGGAAAACAAAGTTACAAGAACAATGGAACTTCACAGAGCGGAAAAGTATTATAAGGAAGTGGATAAATGATTGGTCACCATTATGAACATGCATTAGTACATAACTTGAAGTAGGCTAAACTCAATTTAATATCTGTGACAACCACAGGTAACAGGTAGAGTGGAAAACACTGTAGGAGTCCATTTTTATTCAGTATTCTGTGCAATACGACCAGGTGAGTTTAGTTGAAACACTTCACCTGCCTATTGGATGGAAACCTAGCTACAGAATTCAATTCTCAGGGAACACAAACATACGTAACACCACTAAGCCAGAGAAGTGTACAATATGCACACTTAGAAAAGGTACAAAATTAAAAAAGCAATTATTTCGCTACGCTGAAGTAGGAGATATAACTTTAAATGTTTATTCTTTCTCTTTGGGCGCCTCAGTATAAATAACTTGTCTTTTTGTGCGCAGCTCTGAGAAATCCACATCTTCACAAGAAGAAAAGTATGCCCTTTTTCCTTCGGGACAGTGCCTTGAAGGCTCAGTGGGAGATGGGTTCATCTCCAGAGTTCCTCGTCCTTTCCTCTGTACATATCAAAAGGTCTGTGGGGTCGTTCTCTCCAAACAAAAAAATCCTAGAAACAATACAAAGGGGGTTTCATAGCCAATCAGGGCGCGGGATGTCATAGCCGCGGTGAAGCTACGTGGGGGCAGGGGGCGGGCACCTTCAACGTGATTGGTCGGCTCTCTGTCACTGATTGTTCTTGGCTTTGGCGTGTGTGAGGATGTGAGACTTCAGGTTGGTGGACTGGGCGAACTTCTTGTTGCAGCCGTCAAACGGACAGACGTAGGGCCGGTCGCCGGTATGAATCCGTACATGTGTGCGCAAGTTAAAGTCCAGGGAGAAACGCTTTCCACAGCCTTCAAACGTGCACTGAAAGAAGAGGGGAAAGAGAGGGTCTTATGGCTGGTTAACACACATTGGTTATCTCCATACTAGCCCACCTGCTGGCAGAAACAGATCACCAACCCGGGTACAGAGACAGTCAATTAGCCTGTTAGAGAACCAATGTGGTTATTATCTTATGCTTTATCTGACGGGACAGGTGGTCTAAGTGCAGCAGTCTACGTGCACTTCTCAAGGACACTAAAACAACCACGTTCACTACAAATATGAATGTCTATAGTTGGTCCCGATATTGTTTGTAATGTGAATCACATTCTGTCATACAGAAATGTCCTTGATTGGCTTACAGTGCCAAATATAAAATGTCTAAAGTCTATAAATCCACAGAATGTGAGTAAAGTCTATAATAATTCCCAAATGCACAGCCAAGTACTTAGAGAAGGACCGATGTACCAGACTTAAAAGAGTCAACAAGCAGATGGACGTGACCTCGCTAACGTGGCATGTTAGCAGAAGGTCACAGACTGTTTTCAAAAGGACAACTTGTAAAGGGGTTGGTGGTAGCGTGTTAAAATACCTGGAAAGGCTTTTCTCCGGTGTGAACAAGCTGATGCCTCTTTAGTTTGGAGCTCTCGACGAAGGCTTTCCCGCACTCGGCACAGACGTGAACACGCGGGCCGTGGGTGTGAAGATGTTTCCTCATGGCCGAATTATCCCGGAACATTTTGGTGCATCCCTGCAAGTGCAACGCTAGTGATTAAACACGACACCAAACCCCATAATAATAATTAAAGGTATATAAGCAACAGGACCATCATGTCACCCAACACCAAACTCAACCCAGAAACAGACTAGTAGAGTGAACCTACTTTGTGAGGGCAAGCTATGGTCCTGGGGGAGTCGTCCTCTTTGATTTTCCGGGGCTTCATCCTGCAAAAGACACAGCAGGTTAAAGAAAACAAACACACTGGTAGAGAGAAAAGGAACAATCAAGCCAATAGGCGGTGGAATTTATCTGTCTATAGTGATCAGATATGTTGGTTAATGGTGGAATTTATCTGTCTATAGTGATCAGAGATGTGTTGGTTAACGGTGGAATTTATCTGTCTATAGTGATCAGAGATGTGTTGGTTAATGGTGGAATGTATCTGTCTATAGTGATCAGAGATGTGTTGCCTTGAAACACGATGACAAAGAGTTCTTTAAAAAATGTGAGTCATTCTGTTGGGGAACTCTCTGGTTCTGCCCTCACAGGAACGCCATTAGAACCACATTTGGGTCAGTTTCCTTCTGTTATGTGAAGCATCTGAAGCACACTGTGGTTCTTCCCTCACAGGAACACTGTGGTTCTTCCCTCACAGGAACACTGTGGTTCTTCCCTCACAGGAACACTGTGGTTCTTCCCTCACAGGAACACTGTGGTTCTTCCCTCACAGGAACACTGTGGTTCTTCCCTCACAGGAACACTGTGGTTCTTCCCTCACAGGAACACTGTGGTTCTTCCCTCACAAAAACACTGTGGTGACTCACCTAGCAAACTCTGCTAGCTGTTTGGGATCTGACAAGTCAATCCCAGGAATTCCCCCAGGAGGGAGCTTCTTCCCTGTCATGTACTCTGAGTAATCAGGTGGGGAATTATCCCCAATGACGTGCTCCTCCACCATGGTGTCATGGTCAATGTCTTTCTTGTCATCTGAAACGGAGCAACAACAATAAAAAGAGTTAAAATCTCAGTTATTCCCAGAGTTTGTTTTCAATAAATGTGTGTGTGAACAGACTGCCACAACTGGTCACATTTTGTAACATATATTTCTATTTTTCTCTGAATTACATTTTTTGGATTGGTCGGATCAACACGACTTTCCAATAAAATCTTATTTTCAAATAATTTTGTGATTTGGTCTAAAGAATCATTCTGATATTGTAGTTGAAACTCATCACCCATGCAGCAAAAACCAGCAGTATGACGTTTTGAAGCAGCAACCAGACCAACTCTTAATTGCATTTGTTGTTTTTATACCTAGTAAATTTGCTCTATTGATGTAATCACACAAAGAGATAGCTATATCGTAAAGCTGAAAGAATAATCATTTACATACAAGAACGGCAGGAAATAATGGCTGGTGTTTCTCCAGGTCGCTAAAAACATAACATCCCACCAAGATAAAAAAAAGATCAATGGCGACAAAATTGATGCTTTAGGGCTAGGCAACCCTGCAATCATTGAGTCAACATTATATATTTCAAAAATAGCTTTACTAAGAATAATATGAGACAATCAGAAAATAAAATTAATCTGTAGCGAACCGCCAATAAAAAAATATTTCTGCTAAAGGACGCAAACCCTGAAACATGCATGTGTCAATAGAGTGAAGATTTCATGCCCACATGTCCTAATAGAAACAATACAACGTTTGACAGATTATCAGGTGACTAATGCCCAGATTGGATCAGACGGGTTTTTCTAGACTCCATGTAACTATGGTTGTAATCAACTGATCAGATTGGACCACACATTGATTAATGTTCATTTATATATGTTAACAGACGGCGTTTTAATATGTTACCAATTAGGTAACATGGTAAAGACATTAACAAAATGCTATTATTATTAGCCAGGCGCCACATACAGTATTAAAGTAAAGACATCCGTTTTAATGTGTAGCCAGATACAGTATTAATGTAAAGATATCAGCTTTAAATGTGTAGCCAGATAAAGTATTAAACTAAATATATCCGTTTTATATGTGTAGCCAGATACAGCATTTAACTAAATATATCAGTTTTAAATGTGTAGCCAGATACAGCATTTAATTAAATATATCAGTTTTAAATGTGTAGCCAGATACAGCATTTAACTAAATATATCAGTTTTAAATGTGTAGCCAGATAAAGTATTAAACTAAATATATCAGTTTTATATGTGTAGCCAGATACAGCATTAAACTAAATATATCAGTTTTAAATGTGTAGCCAGATACAGCATTTAATTAAATATATCAGTTTTAAATGTGTAGCCAGATACAGCATTTAACTAAATATATCAGTTTTAAATGTGTAGCCAGATACAGCATTTAACTAAATATATCAGTTTTAAATGTGTAGCCAGATAAAGTATTAAACTAAATATATCCGTTTTATATGTGTAGCCAGATACAGCATTTAACTAAATATATCAGTTTTAAATGTGTAGCCAGATACAGCATTTAACTAAATATATCAGTTTTAAATGTGTAGCCAGATACAGCATTAAAGATATCCGGTTTAAATATAATAGCATTAGCCACAGTTAGCCGTGTTGTTAGCAGTAGCACATCCTACATAGTGTTTCCACCCTCCCCCTCTCTCTCCACCAGGGCCCTAACCCAGTTTAGTGCGCCACAGCGGCCTACATACAGGCTCTACAGGCTCTAATAGAGCAGCCATCCGAGCCACTCACTCCCACCCGCCGCCATCTTTCCCCGGCTGAATCAACGCCATTTTTTCGGTCCGCCATACTGGTCCAGCCAGGGGAACATGGCGGCGCCCATCAACACATAAAACATGGCTTCCCATAAAAACAAAAACATTTCAAATGCTCTGCGGGGTATTCGGATGTGTAAAACAATGCGGAATTCTGCATAAATGTGCCCCAGGACAACGCCCGTACCGAGGCCTGGTTATAATGCAGATGAGAACAATGCAGATGGAAACTAAACTTACCCGAAGCCCACATCGTCACGGAAAACTCTCCTTCCAGAGTCTTTATCTGGACCTGTTTCTGTTCCCATTTTCTCCCCTCCGGTCCACCCAGGTAGCTCTTCTTATTTCTCTTCCCGCTTCCCCCCCTCTTCATCCGGCCTGAGCTCTTCCCAGCGACCGTAACCAGAGTCTGCTCTATGTACTCCTCCTCCGCCGCAGGAACCGGGACAGGTATCAGGATCTGGTCCTCGTAGTCGTCCTCCCCGGGCATGTCGGAATCATCTTCACCCACCACCTCCTCTCGGGTTTGCACCAATATGACCTCCTGGTGATGGTGGTGATGCATTGAGTGTTGATCATCTGAGTCCAGGGGCTGTAGAGCGATCATGGGTTGGTCGTCGTCGTCTTCTTCCTCCTCGTCGTCCTCTTCTCCAACTACTGTGGTCTCAATGGTCTCCACCTCTATTTCATGTAGTTCCACCATCTCACCCGGCATATCCGAGCAGTCCGTCTCAATGTACAGGGTATCTGCCATGTTGAACCCTAATATTCAGCCAGTTGTTGTGTATACTAGTGCACTTCCCCCCTCTACACTGCCTGCCTTCTTCTTCTTCGAAAACAAACTCCACTCGGTTCTACTCCCGTCGCCACCACGCTCGGGCTGCGTAGTCACGCGAGATTTGGTATGTTGGAATTATTTAGTAGTCTGGTTAAACTCTCTCTCTCACACACACACACACACACACACAAACACAGGCAGTATTTACCAAAGTGTGGAGCCGTTGGGTTATATGTTTTTTTTAAATCCATGTGATATATATATATTGTCTAGGTCCAGTAATAAACCATTTAATATCGCCAATGTTGTGGGGAAATCTTTTATTTTGTATTTGTAAATTCTTGCTGTGTGTTTTGACTTTTTGTGAACTTTTAGCTTGCATAGTAAATTATGTTAAATATAATTTAATAAAACTTGGCTAACGTTGCTATGTCTTATTATCGGCTGTGCTGGGGAGGAGTGTTTGAACGGTCACACCTTTCACCTTTGCCATTGGGAGGGTGTGTTTTTAAAGTTCCTCAGTGTGGGCGCACTCAGTGGGTTATAGGCACACATCATCATGGGTAAGACAGGTGGACGGGCAGACTTTGAATGGGTTTACAGCGATCAACCTCATACTTCACGAAGAAAGGAAATATTAGGTGAGCTGCTGTTTTCAAATGTACACATAAGAACTACACACTCAGTTGTAATGTTTACTAGTGAACAAATACAAGCTGTTTTACTCTTAAAATCTAATCCGGTTTGACCTGTTTTAAGGCATATTGCTGTATTTTACTCCCTGTGAGTAATGTGGTAACCGCCCAACACCATATTATGTACACGACTACACCTGTAATGCTGAAAGTTTACTTATCTAAACTCTCAACAAAGATTTGCATTAGTTATGATTGTTTAATATAATACAACACAGATAGACCGGTTCCATTACCGTGTTGTTATGTTGTTAAACACTTGTATTATAGATATGTGTGTGTGATAAAAACACATTGAAGTTGCAATCAGCTGATCTTGTGATCGATGAGAAATCAAAGCTAAAATCGATTCAGCTAATCGGCGGTTATTTCTCGAATATTCTAAGATCCGGAACAAATGCTTCCAAACTATAGTTGAATGGTCGGAGGTTATGTCCCTGTAAACCAGTTAGGTTACCTGTATTTGGATTTGTATGGTGATCAAATCAATAACCAGTGAGGTTGACCACAACATAAATGCAACCGTGTACGAGCAGACGTGCGTGTCAACACCGGTTAAATGGATATGTATAGTCACATGGGTTTGTAAAAATACTTTTTCATTTTTTGTCATATATTTCACTACTCCGTTTTATGAATTGTTGTGTCTAAATCTTAAATGTGTTGTGTTTAACTATAGATCGAAGTAAGTTGTTAAAAAAAACGAAACTATTTGTGTTTCTAGGTGTGTTGTGGGTAAATACCAGGTAGATGAAGAACAGCCAGATAGAAACAATAGCTTATCACACCCCAGACAGAACGACACAGTCTGATCCAGGAGACATTTTATTTTTCTAAAATAACACACACCAACTCAGTGCCATATTATAGTAGAAATATGGAAGAAGGTATGTATGTATGTATGTAAAAGGTATTTAATTAAAAAAAAATCAAGTCAGACTTTTCTATAGTGACTTACTCAGCCCGAGCAATAACATGTCATCCTCATTTATTAACTTGATATTATTTAATTTTAAACCTTGTTTATGTAAAGGGAGCTTGGTTCTGCAGCCATTTGCCCCCCCCGCCCCAGTCATCCAGAATGGAATCAATGGTGAGGAGCTGCTTGACAACACAGCCTCCTAATTTATTAATAAAGGTGTTGTTTTTATCATCACCAGCTGCTTATAAGTGGGTACAGGGCGAGGCTGACAGCCAAACAGGTGTGGTTGCTTATCTAGTATCGGGGTTTTTCTTTACATCATACATTTACATAAGCATTTGTATATCACCAAATGTAAATCTGGTACATGAATGGCTATGGTTTATTTCAAGTCATCATTAACATATTTTCTTGACAGTTTGTTTTGAGGTCTCACCTCACATATTTCAGAAGAAAATACATTAGTTTGATCAAGCAGGCATCCATATTTGGACGTATGTATTAGGGACATGCCAGTTGACCTCAGACCTTTTTTCTATCATAGAGACAGGATGTCTCTGCATTTTTTTACATAATGACAACGTCTTTGGTAAAACAATTCCACATTTCATGGCACATATACTGTACTTAGTGGAGACGCTTCCAATGTGTGACTCTTATTTCATAAGGAGACTGGTATCAATGTCAGATGATTGGATTGTTACCTGATGCCACACTAATAATATTGTGCCTCACAACAACCGCTGATGTCACAGTAATGATATTTACACAACAAATGCTAATATTAGATAGATATGGTTCTAAGTGGAGGCAGTGTGTAATATATTAGAACCCTCTGGTTCTTAGGTAATTATTATAGAGTCAGTGTGTAATATATTAGAACCCCCTGGTTCTCAGGTAATTATTTACTGATTGATGCTTTATGGTTACTACAAGATTTGGTGAATATACATTTGAGATATTTGGTGATATTTGGACGTTACATCAATTTGGAGATATAGGAGCGATATTAGATGCAATCTCGGAGTTATTAGGCAATTAAAGGTTGTTATTAAGCGATATACGGGTGTAATTTGGCGATATACGGGTGTAATTGGGAGATATACGGTTGATATAGGCGATATATTATTAAGAGATATCTGGGCAGCATGGGTCTGGGTGACCAACATGGTCAATACTTGGGTTCCTGACTGAATGTAAAACCAGGTTCTCCATTGTGACATTATTTCATTGATTTGTTTAATCTTTAACTCAACATTGAGTTCTACTGTTATTTCACATTGCTTTTCATTTTGTCTGTCACTTTTTTGTAATGTTTGCATTTAAGGACTTTTTTATGATGTCTGGTTACTGATTAATTTCTAGGTCTAGAAGGGTTTAAAGAAAACATATTTGTTTTCATGCAACACTGGCCTTTTTGATTGCTATTATCGTTTGCATTAAGCTGTTTAGTTACAGAGCCTTTCAACAAACAAATGAAGGAAATGCTAATGTGGTCAGTACGCCATCAAAGACATTCTGTGGAACCTGTTTAAACGAAAAGGTGGGTGATTTATTTCTCAGGAACTCGAATGTGGTTGAGTTAAAAGTTGACAAAGACAAGGAAAACCCATATATGGTAAAGCAATAGGTCATAGTCTTTACTTTTTGTTTATCACAAATCTATTGTATGGTATTTATTTACATTTTACAAGACACACTGCTTAAGAAAACCATATATGTTTGCTCGTACACATGCGCATGAATAGAACATATTGCAAACTACTGTGCTAGTGTTTGCTGCCTTCCTTCTGTGGCAGTCTGTTTATACCCAAATGAATGTGGCTTTACTTGTGGTTTTCGGTGCAAAGTTGATGAACACCATCTCAACAGACTCAGAGCAGCTTCCCAGAAACCTTTTATGTTTTATGTTTCATATTAGAATTGTTGTCTTTTTTCTACAATAATGATTATGGCATTGGACATTATGTGTCCAATAAGGTTTCCAGGCTTCCCTCGCTGTCGATATATGTTTGCATGATGAGAGTATTCAAAGCAAACCTGTAGGCTGAATTTGCATCAACCATGGCTATACTTCTCCCCTCCAGTGATGGACTGCAGACAATCTGTGAACCAATCAGAGTAAAACACACATCAGAAACACATACATACATACATACATACATACATACATACATACATACATTACATTACAATGCAGTCCCCTGAATTCTGTTTTTGATGAAATACTGAAAACATGGCATTACTTCTATTTATTTGGTATGTTTTAGACGTACACATTTCCCTGATTTAAAATAAGGTCATGCTTTGTGCTAATTCCATTTTATTTGGATCTGCCTTTTGTTTTCCTCCTCAGCAAAGTATCCAGAGATCAAGGCTCTAATGGGGCCAGACCCCCAATTAAAGTGGGTTGTGACGGCCATGGTGTTCACTCAGCTCCTGGCCTGCTACATGGTGAAGGACCTTCCCTGGAAGTGGGTGTTCTTCTGGGCCTATGGCTTCGGCGGCTGCATCAACCACTCGCTGACCCTAGCCATCCACGACATCTCACACAACGTGGCATTTGGAAACAAGCTGGCACGGCTTAACCGCTGGTTTGCCATGTGGGCCAACCTGCCCATTGGACTGCCCTACTCCGCCTCGTTCAAGAAGTACCACATCGACCACCACCGCTACCTTGGCGGCGACGGTCTTGACGTAGACATCCCCACGGACCTGGAGGGCTGGTTCTTCTGCACACCACTCAGGAAAGTTCTGTGGCTTTTCCTCCAGCCGCTGTTTTATGCCTTGCGCCCCCTGGTGGTAAACCCCAAGCCAATCTCCAGGCTTGAGTTGGCAAACGCCGCTGTCCAGTTTGCTGTGGACTTCCTGATCTTCTACCTGTGGGGACTGAAGCCAATCGTGTACCTTATAGCCGGGTCCATTCTGTGCATGGGTCTGCATCCCATCTCTGGACACTTCATAGCGGAGCACTATATGTTTCTGAAGGGACACGAGACCTACTCCTACTACGGTTCCTTGAACAAAATCACCTTCAACGTGGGCTACCACATGGAGCACCATGACTTCCCCAGTGTACCTGGCAGTAGGTTGCCTCAGGTGAGTGTGTTTAGTGGGACCTGATTCATCAGGTGAGTGTGTTTAGTGGGACCTGATTCATCAGTTGAGTGTGTTTAGTGGGGCCTGATTCATCAAGTGTGTTTAGTGGGACCCCAGTGTACCTGGATTCATCAGGTAGGTTGCCATCAGGTGAGTGTGAGTGTGTTTAGTGGGACCTGATTCATCAGGTGAGTGTGTTTAGTGGGACCTGATTCATCAGGTGAGTGTGTTTAGTGGGACCTGATTCATCAGGTGAGTGTGTTTAGTGGGACCTGATTCATCAGGTGAGTGTGGTGGGACCTGATTCATCAGGTGAGTGTGTTTAGTGGGACCTGATTCATCAGGTGAGTGTGTTTAGTGGGACCTGATTCATCAGGTGAGTGTGTTTAGTGGGACCTGATTCATCAGGTGAGTGTGTTTAGTGGGACCTGATTCATCAGGACCTGATTCATCAGTGTGTTTAGTGTGTTTAGTGGGACCTGATTCATCAGGTGGGACCTGATTCATCAGGTGAGTGTGTTTAGTGGGACCTGATTCATCAGGTGAGTGTGGGACCTGATTCATCAGGTGAGTGTGTTTAGTGGGACCTGATTCATCAGGTGAGTGTGTTTAGTGGGACCTGATTCATCAGGTGAGTGTGTTTAGTGGGACCTGATTCATCAGGTGAGTGTGTTTAGTGGGACCTGATTCATCAGGTGAGTGTGTTTAGTGGGACCTGATTCATCAGGTGAGTGTGTTTAGTGGGACCTGATTCATCAGGTGAGTGTGTTTAGTGGGACCTGATTCATTCTCACTCACCTGTTTTCTGTGGCAGGTGAAGAAGATTGCAGCAGAGTACTACGACTTCCTGCCTCAACACACTTCCTGGAATCAGGTGTTGTGGGACTTTGTTTTTGATAGCAGCATTGGTCCCTTCGCCAGGATCAAGAGGCAATATAAGCTTGTAAAGCAGGAGTAGTTTCCCAGAAAACATTCACCCAAATGTACACACCTCCAAGGAACCTGACTTGTAACGTTAAGCTTGAATTGAATCCACACAAATATGGACACATCAGTGAATGATGAATCATTTGTTTGGACTCATCAGCTGACAAACAATAATTTCCTACAAAAACCTACAAAAACCAACACATAAGCCAGTCCTGAGAATCCCAGATCTTTACATTGTTTACAGTTGCACTCCATCTACTGAAGGTCACCTGAAGGTCATCTGAAGGTCACATGTTTATTTACATTAGGTAAAATGAAGAGTTTGAGGAGGGTCTGAGGTAACATTAGCACTGACTGAACATTTACCTCACGGTTAGAGATATTCAGTAACGCTCTGTTGTAATTATTTTGGTTCAGTCATTAAGATAAATGTATGTTATTGCTAATATTTAACATATTACTAACATTGCTAACAGAATGTAATATAATTTGAAATAAAATACATTGTTATTTTTACACGAGAGACTGTGTGTGCAAATGGAAATGCATCTAACCTTTGTAATAACTTTCTGACAGATCTCTTTGTTGAGAATTCAATCTTACCAAATAATAGCTCAAGAATTACAGCTGAACGTACATAATTTAGGTATTAGATTTAGCCTACACTGTACATTTTGTTCTGTATATAATCTGATGCAAAAACATTTTAGACGACCTTACTGTTTAGAAATGAAACACACCATGCTGTAGACGGGACAAATCTATTGTTTGGTTTCAAATGAATTTACGTTCACTTTTGAAATTTAATTCAGAACATAGTCAAAGTCAGTATATTGTCACAACCGATATTCAGTCAAGGATTTTTCTCAAATAAACATTTTCATTTTGTCACAAAGAAGATGTGCACTTCATGTATACTTGTCTTTTTGCTTGACCCACCGGCTTTTACCAGTTTCACAAATCAACCTTAATTACCAAGGAAGTAATTCACAAAAAACGAACCACCATCGTAACCGTACCAACTTTCTTTTTTAAGCCAATTAAAAAGTAAATATTGATTGGATTCATGCACGGTTAATACACAAGAACATATAGACTTGACTGTACAGTCACTTTGGATTTGGCAGGTTGGGCTTCTATGCATCATTAAGGAGAACCTAGTTGGTGAATTTACAGTTGTGGGTCTGTTCAATAAGTTATGCCGCAATAACAGTGAGTTCATACACCAGGGTAGTGTTCAATATGGCACAAAATGGAAAAACATTTTCAAATCTTTGCAACAAACAATGACAGTTAGTGTTTCCAATGGCAACAAATCCAGGCAGACTCGCCTGTTTTCATCCGTTTGAGACTGAGTGAAATACTGTTACTGGTAAATGGATTAAAAGCGTTTTAAAAACCTTCGGTCAGATGATTAAAGCACATCATATGCCATATATGCTTGTAAAACATCCAAGGACAAAGTAAATCATCTAAAATATAAAAGGCTGACGAAAATGCTGTGCAAGTTTGCCAATGTTCAGTTCTGTATGACTTCATAATATTACAATTAATAAAATAATCACAGTTGTTTTTTAAATAATAAAACATAAAACAAAAATATTTTATTTTGCAAGACTCAGCAGATACTTAGGATGGCAAGTTGCCAACTGCACTCAAGTCATTAAACGAACGGAGAGAGCAAAAATAAAAAAGTAGAGAACAAAAATGAAAACGTAGAGAACAAAAATGAAAAACCTAGAGAACAAAAAGAAAAAAACGTAGAAAACAATAATGGAAAACGGTGCAGAAGTTCTTCCATTATTCTGTCTGTCCATCCTTTGTTTGTTTGTCATCTTCTCGCTTGTTTACGTTCCTCCACTTTCTAATCCTTCTGTTCTGCACAGCAGACCCAACGTTTGCTCAACCTTTTTGCAACGTTACGGAAATGTTTTCATAGCGTCAAAGAAACATTGAGAGAACATTCCTTCCGGACACGGCTTCCTATTCTTCATACTTCTAGCAGGTCCTGCTGTCCAGAGATTATGATGTATGGATTCGACCAATTTCTTGTCTTATGGCTGAAAAAGAAGTCAGAATTATGTTGTTGATGCATTTATTGTGTGTTTGTGTGGTAGAAGAATGCCGTTAAAGACAGAGAAATCACTGAAGCATTATCTATTTAAAAAGAAAAAAAAGAAAATACTTTAATTTAATTAATAGTATGTCTTATGTCATTTCATTTGTACAGTTGTCATACAAAAAAGTTGGATTTTACAACAGAATGTATTTAGAACAAGAAATATGTATATGTGTGTTTGATTCCCACTGGGGACAAGTGTAAAAATCTATTCACCTCTAAACTGTAAGTTGGCCTGGATACAGATAATGTCCTGTAAATAACATTATCTGTACATGTCCTGTAAATAACATTATCCGTACATGTCCTGTAAATAACATTATCCGTACATGTCCTGTAAATAACATTATCTGTACATGTCCTGTAAATAACATTATCTGTACATGTCCTGTAAATAACATTATCCGTACATGTCCTGTAAATAACATTATCCGTACATGTCCTGTAAATAACATTATCCGTACATGTCCTGTAAATAACATTATCCGTACATGTCCTGTAAATAACATTATCCGTACATGTCCTGTAAATAACATTATCTGTACATGTCCTGTAAATAACATTATCTGTACATGTCCTGTAAATAACATTATCCGTACATGTCCTGTAAATAACATTATCCGTACATGTCCTGTAAATAACATTATCCGTACATGTCCTGTAAATAACATTATCTGTACATGTCCTGTAAATAACATTATCTGTACATGTCCTGTAAATAACATTATCTGTACATGTCCTGTAAATAACATATTTCTGACAGATCTCGTTTTATCACCCACCATTAATGATCTCATCTTTCACCTTGTGTAATTCCCGGACCACTTCCTCCAAGATTTCCTGCGGGGAATCAGATGAGTGTTTTAATGGAGAAACATGTTCTGATCAATCCAATGCATATTTGAGGCAACAGTAAACACACATGAAAAAAAGTAATTGAACAGTAAAAGTAAACACATTGTAAACACACAGTAAACACAATGTAAACACATTGTAACCACACAGTAAAAATAAACACACAGTAAACACACCCCACTATTCATTTAATTTTAATCATACAGGATAAAAGCCCATTGGCAACGAGTTCTCATGTGTACTCAGATAATACAACTTTGTATAGTATCTTCTTATTTTAGCATATTTAACCTCATTCTCCACATCTTGATTCTTACCTGCTTCATCCTGTCAAAGTCGACGTCTCCTTCGCTTGTGCTGCCAATCGGTCGTACCCTGTGGCACAACAACAGTGACTAATATCGGTCTGTGGCACAACAACAACAGAGACTAATATCGGTCTGTGGCACAACAACAACAGAGACTAATATCCGTCTGTGGCACAACAACAACAGAGACTAATATCGGTCTGTGGCACAACAACAACAGAGACTAATATCCGTCTGTGGCACAACAACAACAGAGACTAATATTGGTCTGTGGCACAACAACAACAGAGACTAATATCCGTCTGTGGCACAACAACAACAGAGACTAATATCCGTCTGTGGCACAACAACAACAGAGACTAATATCGGTCTGTGGCACAACAACAACAGAGACTAATATCGGTCTGTGGCACAACAACAACAGAGACTAATATCGGTCTGTGGCACAACAACAACAGAGACTAATATCAGTCTGTGGCACAACAACAACAGAGACTAATATCGGTCTGTGGCACAACAACAACAGAGACTAATATCGGTCTGTGGCACAACAACAACAGAGACTAATATCGGTCTGTGGCACAACAACAACAGAGACTAATATCGGTCTGTGGCACAACAACAAAACAAGGATTCATTGATAAAAGCAACATTTGAAAGACAAAATTATTATTTTAATTACATTTCATTATTTATAGCCAATTTATTTTTCTATATTTAAATTTTATGTTTTCATGGAAAACAAGGAATTTCTAAGTGACCCCAACATTTTGAACAATAGTGTACACTTAAAATAAAATCCACATAAATACATCCAATGAATTTAATGCCTTGTCATTGTTCCACAAGATCGTTCAAAAGGTTTGGAGAGACCTTTGCAGAACCCACCTAGATACCAGCGATGGTTTGTCTACAGAGTTTGACTTGTCCCATGGTTTCTTTCCTGCATCTAGGAGAGAACATCACAATGAGAAAACACTCCCAAAGCCCTGTGAACTGATACCCCCTGCTACACAGGCAGGAGAGTGTTTACCTGTGCAGTTCTGGCCAGACTTGGGGTCCTCCTGTGACAGAAAATGAGGATAGATAATCAGTGTGTTTGTTTGTGTGTATAACCTTGGAAAAAGTATGCTCAACTATTTCAAGTTGAGCATAGAGTGACTGTATAATTCCACAAGTCAGATACATATTTTGAGTTTTTGTCAGGGATGTAGTGTGTACGAAAATATAAATGTATTATGGCAAACTGAAACTTTCTAGTTTTAAAACAATATGGACATTTTATTTACCTCCTCCGGCTTCTCTGAGGCTTTCCGTCTGCAAGAAAGACGGAACGGTCATTTAAAAGTAAAAAATAATAATTGGTTGTGTTATTTCACATGCTAGAATTGATCTACTTAAAATAACTTTAAGGAATACATATTTTCTCATTATTTTCATATAAAATAAAAATTCTGAAATATCCAATTTCTCTCCCCTACATGGGCAAATTTATCATCATGTTACGCCTAATTAAGTTCTAATTGTGTCATCGTTGTTTTGCTCTCACCTGCGCGCTAGAAGGGCGTTCATTTCCTGCATAAGCCCCTCCCCTCCACCACTACTTCCTCCACTCGAGCGGTTGGCGTCGTTCTTCGTTGCCCCCGTTCCTGGCGGACTGTTCTCATCCTGAGGAAACATCAGATATCAACCCCTGTTAATAAGAGATACCAACCCCTGTTAATAAGAGATACCAACCCCTGTTAATAAGAGATACCAACCCCTGTTAATAAGAGATACCAACCCCTGTTAATGAGAGATACCAACCCCTGTTAATGAGAGATACCAACCCCTGTTAATGAGAGATACCAACCCCTGTTAATGAGAGATACCAACCCCTGTTCATTTGAGATACCAGCCCCTGTTAATAAGAGATACCGACCCCTGTTAATGAGAGATACCGACCCCTGTTAATGAGAGATATCGACCCCTGTTAATGAGAGATACCGACCCCTGTTAATAAGAGATACCGACCCCTGTTAATAAGAGATACCGACCCCTGTTAATAAGAGATACCGACCCCTGTTAATGAGAGATACCGACCCCTGTTAATGAGAGATACCGACCCCTGTTAATGAGAGATACCGACCCCTGTTAATGAGAGATACCGACCCCTGTTAATGAGAGATACCGACCCCTGTTAATGAGAGATACCAACCCCTGTTAATGAGAGATACCAACCCCTGTTAATGAGAGATACCAACCCCTGTTAATGAGAGATACCAACCCCTGTTAATGAGAGATACCAACCCCTGTTAATGAGAGATACCAACCCCTGTTAATGAGAGATACCAACCCCTGTTAATGAGAGATACCAACCCTTGCCACTTTGCGGAGCTTGGCACCAGCCAGGGCAGCAGCCAGTCCTGAGAGGGGCTGCATCAGATCGTTAGCTCCTCCCCCCACATGTGACCCCCCGGCTCCTCCACCAACCGGCAGTGGAGGTGGCATTGGAGGTGGTACCGTGACCGGGGGAGGGGGCCCTGGTGGGGGTGGGGGGGCCACGGGGGCCGCGGGCGCTACCGGTGGAGCTACAGCCAGCACTGTAGGAAGGGACACTGGACCTGGGAGACAAATGGAGGTCGGGGTTAAATAAAATCTGATTCCTGGCTGGAGTTACTTGCTAACACACATTGGATGGACGGGAGTCAGATACGAAATGTATTCCAGGAAACAGTAAAGTACCTGGCAGCAACGTAATGTGTTTACAATAGGCTACTCTACCCATGTTGAGTTTGTTGTTGTTTACTGAATGTTGTTTATGGTGTGTGTGTGTGTGTGTGTGTGTAGTTAACCCCTGACCCCCCTCCTCCTACCCACCCAAGGGGGTACCTACTGCTGAACCCTGGGGGTACTTACTGCTGAACCCTGGGGGTACTTACTGCTGAACCCTGGGGGTACTTACTGCTGAACCCTGGGGGTACTTACTGCTGAACCCTGGGGTACTTACTGCTGAACCCTGGGGGTACTTACTGCTGAACCCTGGGGGTACTTACTGCTGAACCCTGGGGTACTTACTGCTGAACCTGGGGTACTTACTGCTGAACCCTGGGGGTACTTACTGCTGAACCCTGGGGTACTTACTGCTGAACCCTGGGGTACTTACTGCTGAACCCTGGGGTACTTACTGCTGAACCCTGGGGGTACTTACTGCTGACGGAGATGGCAGCCTGAGCGGCCGGAGAAACACCCTCTGACGGGGCTGTGGTGTATGAGGGGGGTGAGAATTGGGGTGCCGGTGGGGGCGCGGCCTGGTACATCTGCTGCTGGGGGTGGAAAGAGGAGGGGTTCTGGGACTGCTGGGCGGACACAGGGGCGGGGCTCTGGGCGGGGTTAGCCTCGCAGAGGGTTGGCTCCTGCTGTTGCTGACATAGGTTACAAAATTCTTCCGGTTGGCCATTGGAACTGAGGAGGCGGGCCGGTTTATGGGGTTGGCCGGGCTGGTTTAGGGGGTGGGGCTTAACCCGGCTGTGGAGAGGCGGCATAGGGAGGGCCACGGGGAGGAGGGGCTGGGGTTCAGAGGGCACCACGTCACCCACAGAGCGGCTGCAGGGCACAGGGTTGAACACGTGACCATGAGAGGCTGACCAGGTCCCGTGTTTGGGAGGCAGTGCCGGCTCCTGCTGGGCGTGGCCCTGGTGGAGGGCCCGTGTCGCCGGGGGGGACAGGGGGATCTGGCGTACCTGCCTGGCAGGGGCCGCGGGCACACCTGGCAGCACTGGGGAGAAGGCCGAAGCTAGGGAGGTGGAGAGCTGGGGGGCGTTGCCCGCACGTGCTGCCTCTCTGTCCCCACAAGAAGAGGAGGAGGAGAAAGAGGAAGGGGAGGAGTTGGAGGCCACCCGGGCGTAGGAGGGTGGCAGGGTGGAGGCTCTGTAGTGTCGGTACTCAGTGGGTGTGTCGTGGGGGAGAGAGGGAGGAGACAACACCTTATGCTGGAGCGTGGAGACCACTAGCAACACACAGACACACGGGGTGGCAGGAAATACAACACAACGGGCAAAAAAAGGAAAAGAAAGAGAGAACAATGAGGAACCAATCAGAGGTGATGAAATAAAAAAACCCAGAGCAAAATCACGGGGCAGAATGTGACAGCATGTGAGCGGGCTCAGCGGTTGCTGGGAAACAGACATGTTTGTGCAAAATTAAATATTGTGGGGGAGGGGGGTTAAAACAAACCCAGGTGTGACTAAGGCAGAGCTCTTATCCCTGGTCCAATATGTCCTGCCACAACCCGCCAAACTGATTAGAAGAACGGACAATGAGCTATAGGCTGGGTTCTGTTTGGCTGGAGAACGGACAATGAGCTAGAGGCTGGGTTCTGTTTGGCTGGAGAACGGACAATGAGCTAGAGGCTGGGTTCTATTTGGTTGCTATGACTGGCATGCTATCGTCATGGAGAGAATAACATGCTAAGGCGTAACATTGACAGGGCATTGTGATGTATGTTGACAGGGCATTGTGATGTATGTTGACAGACCGTGTTTGACCAGATCTGTTTATTACCGTACCAGACCCAGATGTCCGTCGCTCTCTCTCTTTATGGGCGACTCCCTGGATCTGATGCTGCTCCATCATTTGTCTGCAAATACAAAAAGAGGACACAGAGGTTTAGCCTGACTGTGTAACATCTTCTAATAGCCTGGCTGTGTAGGATCTTCTAATAGCCTGGCTGTGTAGCATCTTCTAATAGCCTGGCTGTGTAGCATATTCTAATAGCCTGGCTGTGTAGCATCTTCTAATAGCCTGGCTGTGTAGCATCTTCTAATAGTCTGGCTGTGTAGCATCTTCTAATAGCATGGCTGTGTAGCATCTTCTAATAGCCTGGTTGTGTAGCATCTTCTAATAGCCTGGTTGTGTAGCATCTTCTAATAGCCTGGCTGTGTAGCATCTTCTAATAGCCTGGCTGTGTAGCATCTTCTAATAGCCTGGCTGTGTAGCATCTTCTAATAGCCTGGCTGTGTAGCATCTTCTAATAGCCTGGCTGTGTAGCATCTTCTAATAGCCTGGCTGTGTAGCATCTTCTAATAGCCTGGCTGTGTAGCATCTTTCTAATAGCCTGGCTGTGTAGCATCTTCTAATAGCCTGGCTGTGTAGCATCTTCTAATAGCCTGGCTGTGTAGCATCTTCTAATAGCCTGGCTGTGTAGCATCTTCTAATAGCCTGGCTGTGTAGCATCTTCTAATAGCCTGGCTGTGTAGCATCTTCTAATAGCCTGGCTGTGTAGCATCTTCTAATAGCCTGGCTGTGTAGCATCTTCTAATAGCCTGGCTGTGTAGCATCTTCTAATAGCCTGGCTGTGTAGCATCTTCTAATAGCCTGGCTGTGTAGCATCTTCTAATAGCCTGGCTGTGTAGCATTTTCTAATAGCCTGGAGTGAAGCATCTTCTAATAGCCTGGCTGTGTAGCATCTTCTAATAGCCTGGCTGTGTAGCATCTTCTAATAGCCTGGCTGTGTAGCATCTTCTAATAGCCTGGCTGTGTAGCATTTTCTAATAGCCTGGAGTGAAGCATCTTCTAATAGCCTGGCTGTGTAGCATCTTCTAATAGCCTGGCTGTGTAGCATTTTCTAATAGCCTGGAGTGAAGCATCTTCTAATAGCCTGGCTGTGTAGCATCTTCTAATAGCCTGCCCTGTAGCATCTTGTAATAGCCTGGTGGTGTAGCATCTACTAATAGCCTGGCTGTGTAGCATCTTCTAATAGCCTGGTGGTGTAGCATCTTGTAATAGCCTGGTGGTGTAGCATCTACTAATAGCCTGGCTGTGTAGCATCTTCTAATAGCCTGGCTGTGTAGCATCTTCTAATAGCCTGGCTGTGCTCATTAATAGTGTGTGTGGTTGATGACTGATACGAAGAAATTATGCGTTTTAAATTATACGATTCAAAACAAGCAATCAGGCTTCTGAAATGTTTTTGTGAGAGGAAGCAAAGTTAATGACTTATCCAGATCATTTTCTCCAATTATTTTTTAAATATGACAACCACAATGGACATTGTTTGATGTAATTGTTTAATTTCCTTTCCACCACTAGAGGGTACTTCATGTAATTAGTTAATAAAAACATTTACTAGGTGCGGATGCTTTTAATGCTTCCACACAAACCGGATTTTCATAAATATCTCAGAGGTTCCTACCTCCTCTGTGAATCGGGTTCTTCTGATGAGGGCCCATTTTGGCGTTGGACAGCGGGACCTGAGGGAAGAGAAACAGGGATATTTACTAAATGTTCAGTCGAGAAGGGAGAGGATGACAGTGTCAAAGATGTGTTGGATTCAAACCAATGAGGACCTGGTGTGTGAAAATGAACCAATAAGGACCCAGTGTGTGGATTCAAACCAATGAGGACCTGGTGTGTGAAAATGAACCAATAAGGACCCAGTGTGTGGATTCAAACCAATGAGGACCCATCACAGAAACTGCCAGGACAGATTAACGCCTTTTACCTGGAGAGAAGCCTCCTACTAGAGGACTGTACCGTACTGGGTTTGTGTTTCTCCCTACATGCCAAAACCCCTTCAGTCTAAGCCGTAGTACCTGGCATATACAGCAGGGGGAGATCTCACAGCAGATTCATGACCACTAGTCTGGTTGTAGGTTCTCTTTTCATTCACTGACCCCTAACCCCACCAAAGTTGGGCTGCATACCAAAATGGAACATTTATATGCATATAAGCTGTAAGCAACCATCACAATGAAATGTTACAGGTTCCTTACTCAGTATAAATAATGTTAATTCATTACAACATATTTTACCCACACAGGCACAGGGTTTTGTCTCTTGTCATGAGCACAGGCATACTAACACAACCACAGGCATTTCCACAGGAAACCTCAACAGAACCGGTCCAGTATGGCTGTGGACCAGAATAGACCCAAACCCGCCTTCATATCCTCTCCACATCTGTAGGTTCTACAGAGCATTTGGCCTTCAACAGAACGGCTACACAGACCCAATCGTCCCAGACCATCCATCCTGAATCCGACTAGAGGACAAACATGAATCAGTATTCTCCATAATATCTTCCATTGGATCAGCGTCTAATCTAGCTTTTGTCAAAATATCTATATTTTGACAAAATAATATTTATATTATTAAGTTCATGTTTAATTAAAGGCGACAGGAAACACCTAAGCGTATTGTGACACCACTGTGATGAGTTCCGGACACTACTGGGGCTCATATCAATGTCATATTAATACTGTCCCATGTAATAACCTCCTGATATTGCATATCAGTAATACTGTCCCATGTAATAACCTCCTGATATTGCATATCAGTAATACTGTCCCATGTAATAATCTCCTGATATTGCATATCAGTAATACTGTCCCATGTAATAACCTCCTGATATTGCATATCAGTAATACTGTCCCATGTAATAACCTCCTGATATTGCATATCAGTAATACTGTCCCATGTAATAACCTCCTGATATTGCATATCAGTAATACTGTCCCATGTAATAACCTCCTGATATTGCATATCAGTAATACTGTCCCATGTAATAACCTCCTGATATTGCATATCAGTAATACTGTCCCATGTAATAACCTCCTGATATTGCATATCAGTAATACTGTCCCATGTAATAACCTCCTGATATTGCATATCAGTAATACTGTCCCATGTAATAACCTCCTGATATTGCATATCAGTAATACTGTCCCATGTAATAACCTCCTGATATTGCATATCAGTAATACTGTCCCATGTAATAACCTCCTGATATTGCATATCAGTAATACTGTCCCATGTAATAACCTCCTGATATTGCATATCAGTAATACTGTCCCATGTAATAACCTCCTGATATTGCATATCAGTAATACTGTCCCATGTAATAACCTCCTGATATTGCATATCAGTAATACTGTCCCATGTAATAACCTCCTGATATTGCATATCAGTAATACTGTCCCATGTAATAACCTCCTGATATTGCATATCAGTAATACTGTCCCATGTAATAACCTCCTGATATTGCATATCAGTAATACTGTCCCATGTAATAACCTCCTGATATTGCATATCAGTAATACTGTCCCATGTAATAACCTCCTGATATTGCATATCAGTAATACTGTCCCATGTAATAACCTCCTGATATTGCATATCAGTAATACTGTCCCATGTAATAACCTCCTGATATTGCATATCAGTAATACTGTCCCATGTAATAACCTCCTGATATTGCATATCAGTAATACTGTCCCATGCATAATAACCTCCTGATATTGCATATCAGTAATACTGTCCCATGTAATAACCTCCTGATATTGCATATCAGTAATACTGTCCCATGTAATAACCTCCTGATATTGCATATCAGTAATACTGTCCCATGTAATAACCTCCTGATATTGCATATCAGTAATACTGTCCCATGTAATAACCTCCTGATATTGCATATCAGTAATACTGTCCCATGTAATAACCTCCTGATATTGCATATCAGTAATACTGTCCCATGTAATAACCTCCTGATATTGCATATCAGTAATACTGTCCCATGTAATAACCTCCTGATATTGCATATCAGTAATACTGTCCCATGTAATAACCTCCTGATATTGCATATCAGTAATACTGTCCCATGTAATAACCTCCTGATATTGCATAGTAATACTGTCCCATGTAATAACCTCCTGATATTGCATATCAGTAATACTGTCCCATGTAATAACCTCCTGATATTGCATATCAGTAATACTGTCCCATGTAATAACCTCCTGATATTGCATATCAGTAATACTGTCCCATGTAATAACCTCCTGATATTGCATATCAGTAATACTGTCCCATGTAATAACCTCCTGATATTGCATATCAGTAATACTGTCCCATGTAATAACCTCCTGATATTGCATATCAGCATATCAGTAATACTGTCCCATGTAATAACCTCCTGATATTGCATATCAGTAATACCTCCCATGTAATAACCTCCTGATATTGCATATCAGTAATACTGTCCCATGTAATAACCTCCTGATATTGCATATCAGTAATACTGTCCCATGTAATAACCTCCTGATATTGCATATCAGTAATACTGTCCCATGTAATAACCTCCTGATATTGCATATCAGTAATACTGTCCCATGTAATAACCTCCTGATATTGCATATCAGTAATACTGTCCCATGTAATAACCTCCTGATATTGCATATCAGTAATACTGTCCCATGTAATAATCTCCTGATATTGCAATACAGATCCAATCATACAGATACACTTTTTTGTCAGTAAACCTCCCTCAGGTTGTGACAGAACTCCTAATAGGAGGTTTTGACCCAAATGGTATTAAAACAAAAGGGCGCCACAGCCAAACACAGTGCTTTAAAACAATAAATATAAAATATACTTTTGCTATGTGACTGGTGTCCTAGCAGTGTTACCTGGCAAACTTCAGAAAAGCACACTGCTTAAGTTTAACATAAATAATATTTTACACATAAAAATTCAAAGAACAGTGCCTCCCTGTTTTATTACAACTGTAACATTACAGAGAGACCAGATTATGCATCTATCTCTTCTATCTAGTATGCATCCACATTCAGCACAGGAACACACATCTGGACCTATCTAGTCTGCATCCACATTCAGCACAGGACCACACATCTGGACCTATCTAGTCTGCATCCACCTTCAGCACAGGACCAAACATCTAGACTTACTCAGGGTGATCTTGGCAGAAGTGCACCTTCTGATGGTGACCGGGGACATCTCGGAAGTAACTTTCATTATGAGATCTTCTCCGCAGCTCAGACTGTTTCTTTAGGAGGCTACTTCTGTATGCAGCCGATTTACCAGCATTTCCAGACAGACAGCTGGCCAGACAACTGGAATAGCATTTGCCGCGGGTCTGGAGATGCAACATGGGAACCCAGTAACTGGGATAAGGCAGGGAGCATTTTGGGTTTGAGTCGGGAACCCCATGGCTCAGCTAGCCTGCAACGCGGCCCCCCTCCAGCCCACAACCCCCAAAAAAGAGTGCCACGTGAGATTGGGATGTCTAAGACAGTTCGGCTCCGTGGGTATTTTTGCCGAGACGCGGCCCAATAAGAGGCCCAGGGTTAGGAATGGGAACGTCTCTAGACCCCCTCTCAGGAATGGGAACGTCTCTAGACCCCCTCTCAGGAATGGGAACGTCTCTAGACAGCCTACCAGCTTATAAACAGCAACAGTATGTAACAGGAGAACCACATGTCATACTGGCCAAGGATCAGGCTTCACGTCTCACTAGATCTGTCGTAATAAACGTCCCATCACGGGCAATGTCCCAACACCAACGTGGGACCTGTGTCTCCCGATTTCAGTCAGGTGACGGGGGTCGCAAAAGTCAACCAGCTTCGGACAGGGTTTCTGTCTCCAGTGGGGTTTAATTAGCCATCATAATGATGGTTATTCCTCACTACATAGAACACATCCAGGGATTTGCACTTTTCTAAATGTTAATTAGTAGCTTGCGAGCTAAGATTATTTAACAATAAACATATGTTATTACTCAGACAGACAAAAACAGAGACAATAATAGACAGAGAGACAGACATAACCAGTCAGACAGAGGGACAGAGAGAATCATAGACAGAATCAGACAGGCTGACAGACAGAAACAATAAGAGACAGACACAGACAGACACGCTGACAGACAGAGATAATAAGAGACAGAGACAGACAGACAGGCTGACAGACAGAGATAATAAGAGACAGAGACAAACACAGACAGACAGGCTGACAGACAAAGATAATAAGAGACAGAGACAAACACAGACAGACAACCAGAGACAATAAGAGACAGAGACAGACAGATTACTTCCACATGAGAAATACTCCCACCTCCGTCTTGCGAGCTGAGCACGTTCAGGGCAAACATCATGGCATTGGAAAAGGTGGTGGCCTCCTCCTTGCTGGCGAAGTTGAGGCCATAAACCTGCCTGGCATCTCGCCACTGGTGGAAGGTGGGCGTGGCCTGGTTATACTTCAGCCCCTTCACTATGGAGTAGTTGATCACCACCTGAGAAGAAAAAGAGCCAATCGGATTGCTTTCAGGGTAAAAGAACCAATCAGAGATTGTTGTCAGAAAGAAAAAAATGTAAATCTAATTACAACGTAAGAGACAGGCAGCTCTCATCCATTTATCCATTAATTAATTAAATGTGTGTTGGTACCTGCTGGTTCTGAGTGTGTGTGTTGGTACCTGCTGATTCAGTGTGTGTGTGTGTGTGTGTGTGTGTGTTGGTACCTGCTGGTCCTGTAGTTTCACCCCGACCACACGGAACGTATTGTTAGCAGTATTGTGGTAGATGTTAATTCGGCTGAAGCCCTGCTGGCCTGGTTTGATGGGAACCCATTTCTTACTGGCGTCATCGTAGACCATGACAGAGGCACGGGCTTGGCAGATGCTCTGTTCACTGTGGAGGGAGGACAAAATCTCTCACAACACCGTTCAGAATTGGACCATTTCAGGGTGTATGGGGAAGCAGGAACTTCTATTCAGAACCCTATATTCAGAACCCTATATTCAGAAGCAGGACAACCGAAACCTTGCCCAGTATTTCACCAAGACATTGAAGTATCATAATTACATATCTGAGAATGTTTCTAGGGATGGGCAGAAGGCTGTCGTGATCTATGATAATGACATGTGGGAGAAAACAGAAGAGTCTAATTAACATCTGATCACCAGATGGGAGGAATTCATCTGTCCAAAAGTAAATTACAGACACAGAGTTCTGGGGTACTCCACAAATACTTGTGTTTTTTATCCCGGTAGAGAGTATTTAACTGAAAAATATAGCATGCAAAGCATTTTTTAATTGTGTACATGATACATTATAAGATAAGAATACCAATCAGCCTTTATGTATTTAGAACAGGCCAGACCTATTAATGTGGGATTGAATCTAACTGCTCATCTAGCGAACACTCCCACCTCCATTACATCTACTATATATATATATAGTATATATTATAAACTGTCTGTTTATTCTAAAATTAGTGACAATTTATAACTAATTTATACATTTTCCTTTTTGATCCTCTAAAGCTCTGTCAGACTGAATTAGTCCTCCTAATCCTGACTTTTATATACAGACTGTAAGATATGTTGTCCTCCTAATCCTGACTTTTATATCCATGCTGTAAGATATGTTGTCCTCCTAATCCTGACTTTTATATACAGACTGTAAGATATGTTGTCCTCCTAATCCTGACTTTTATATACAGACTGTAAGATATGTTGTCCTCCTAATCCTGACTTTTATATACAGACTGTAAGATATGTTGTCCTCCTAATCCTGACTTTTATATCCAGACTCCAGAGTTTCTCCATGACATATTACGTTTTCTGATAGTATCAATGTGAAGAGATTACTGGGACTTCATAGACCTTAATGGTATTTTTTTATCTGTTTCTACATTGAGTCGGGTTTTATCTATAAATAATAATAATACGTTTTATTTATATAGCGCCTTTCCAGGGCTCAAGGACGCTTTACAATTCAGGACATAAAACACATAACGGGCCGTCCTCCCACAAAGAAACACCCCCCATGTCCCAGAGGAGATACTCAGCTCTTTAATGTCTGACAGATCTTGTTACCAAAACCAGACCTATTTTTGGAGCCATTACGGTGAACATGCCTCTGTGAAGCATTAGTTCCAACTGCTGTAGGTCTAGTAGACAGTGTACCCTGATTCTCTGGTAACATCTACCAGACAACAGCAGTGTGGACAGACAGTAGACGGTGCTCTGATGTTTCGGTAACACCTACCAGATGTCAGCAGCGTGAACAAACTGTAACCTGGGTGGCTATAGTCTTTCATGATGTTCCATGCTTTTAATAGCAAGGAAATATTGCCTGAAATACAGAATGCTGCCCCTGTAGCAAAATGTCTTTCACCCCCCTGCTGTGAGCACTGTAAACTAATCCACTGCTCTACCTGAGACAAAAACCACTACTGAAGCTAGTGAGATTTACTGAAGCTAGTGAGATTTACAGAAGCTAGTGAGATTTACAGAAGCTAGTGAGATTTACAGAAGCTAGTGAGATTTACAGAAGCTAGTGAGATTTACAGAAGCTAGTGAGATTTACAGAAGCTAGTGAGATTTACAGAAGCTAGTGAGATTTACAGAAGCTAGTGAGATTTACAGAAGCTAGTGAGATTTACAGAAGCTAGTGAGATTTACAGAAGCTAGTGAGATTTACAGAAGCTAGTGAGATTTACAGAAGCTAGTGAGATTTACAGAAGCTAGTGAGATTTACAGAAGCTAGTGAGATTTACAGAAGCTAGTGAGATTTACAGAAGCTAGTGAGATTTACAGAAGCTAGTGAGATTTACAGAAGCTAGTGAGATTTACAGAAGCTAGTGAGATTTACTGAAACTAGTGAGATTTACTGAAACTAGTGAGATTTACTGAAACTAGTCAGATAGAGGCTACGGGACAGAGGCTACGGGACAGAGGCTACGGGACAGAGGCTACGGGACAGAGGCTACGGGACAGGTGTTAATTATTATTATTCCCGTGTTAATTTCAAGTGTATTACAGGTGTTAATTATGAATATTATTCCAGTGTTACTCCTCTATACATCAGGCAATTTGCCACATTGACTTGCCTCATATAAGTTCGATAACTTTCAAAAATTACTTTCAGAAATATCTGTGTATACATGTACAATATCTTGTAAAACTGTTTATAAACCATGTATTATTGTGTGTTCATAAGTATATTAGGTGTTACTGAATAAATATACAACTAACCTGGCTGAGAGGTTTCTGTAGAAGAGTCCAGAATCGCTGACACTTTGACTAATGTAAGAACGCAAGGCTTCTAGATGGTGGATGTCCATAGTGCCAAGGTAAAAACTATTAAAAAAGGACCTCACTGTCCCATAGCTGGTCTGACCTCCAGTATGTCAAAAAGATCCTGACCTCACTGTTCGATATCTGGTCTGACCTCCAGTATGTCAAAAGGATCCTGACCTCACTGTCCCATAGCTGGTCTGACCTCCAGTATGTCACGCAGGCTAAACATCAGATGATTAATTTTCCTCTTCTGATAAACCCGACAGATTTCGCAGCCCACTGACTCAGGAAAAACGAACAATCAAAAAACAAATATAATCCTTCCATTTGATTGTTCTTAAAGTAGACTAATCCACAAACAAAGAGCTGGTGGGCGGGGCATAAACCTGTTAGTCACATGGCCTGGGTCACATGGCAGATGCTCACAGGATGGGCACTCTAAGTGCTGCTCTCCTCCTGCTGTTGGGCTGCTGTTTGCCCCTGGGAGATTAGCCCATATCCTCCTGTCTAGATGGGGGGGAAGCCAGAGCAACACACACACACACACACACACACACAATATAGACAATTGTGCACACAGAGCTAGTTGACCTCACTGGTTCCATAAACCTCGCTGATCAGATTCTCCATCCTTGTTTACATCACCCCCATCCTTAATCAAGCAGCAACCAGCTGTTACCATGGTCACCAGCAAGTGGGGCAGTCTGTATAGATGGAGGGGATATCCACACGCAAACACTGTGACACATTCTCTGTCATATAAACACATATGAAATATCATAATACATGTAGCCAGGTAATCATGTAGCCATGTAATCATGTAGCCATGTTATCATGTTATCATGTAGCCATGTAGCCACGTAGTCATGTAGCCACGTAGCCATGTAGCCATGTTGTCATGAAGCCATTTAGCCATGTAATCATGTAGCCATGTAATCATGTAGCCATGTAGCAATGTAGCCATGTAATCATGTAGCCATGTTATCATGTAGCCATGTAGCCACGTAGCCATGTAATCATGTTGTCATGTAGCCATGTAGCCATGTAGCCATGTAATCATGTAGCCATGTAATCATGTAGCCATGTAATCATGTTATCATGTAGCCACATAGCCATGTAGCCATGTTGTCATGTAGCCATGAAGCCATTTAGCCATTTAATCATGTAGCCATGTAATCATGTAGCAATGTAGCCATGTAGCCATGTAATCATGTAGCCATGTAATCATGTAGCCATGTAGCAATGTAGCCATGTAGCCATGTAATCATGTAGCCATGTAATCATGTAGCCATGTAGCAATGTAGCCATGTAGCAATGTAGCCATGTAGCAATGTAGCCATGTAGCAATGTATACATGTAGACATGAAGCCATGTAATCATGTAGTCTTGATATAGCTAACAGTCTATCAGTTCAACACAACTCTGGACACCTAATCTGTTTATGCATATTTCTATGAGTTGTGGAACAGGCTGACCAATTTAAAAACAACAGTCATTCAAGGCAACTCACTATGAAAGACATTTGTTTTTTAATTGATCATACTTGTCCTCCTCTGATTGGTGGACACCAGACAGATTATTGGGGCCCACTTGGCTCCACCAGACGGTTGTCATGGTGAATTACTATCAGTGCACTTGTCGTTCCAAAAAAACCTCAATCCCAACTGGAGGTCAACAGGGATCCATTATGGTCACTGACTTATACAGAAACCATTGGCAAATACATTGATCGTATTTATCGCAGGAGGAGACACACATAAAAAGCAGGTCAGGAATTGCTGATAAGACGAGGTCAGTTGTCACAAAGGAGACATAATGGGTAAGTAGGAAACACAAGGGCATTTGCCCCTCCCCCACGTCCAAGCTGGTTTACACACAACAGGTTTAAAGCTCAATAGGGTTGAGATTTCTGTGTTCTTTCACACATCTTAATCTTTTTCTGTTATCCTTTAGTTTCATGGACATTTCTCGCGTTGACATCATTTCTCAGAACAAAAACGACGAGTTTCCGAAAAAAGTTATTTTCATCTTGCCTTTTTGAGCCTGTAATTAAACCCACAATTGCTGATGATCCAATAGTTATTTACAACATTACAACCACATTAACAATAATTACACTTTATTTCTAATCAATTTTATGTTATTCTAATGGACACTGCTTTTCTTTTCAAAACAAGAAAATTTCTAAGCGACCTTAAGCTGTATGAAATATAAAAACTTGCTAGTTATGAGCCAGAGGAAGCACTCTAAAATTGGAATAAAGCTAACAGCTCGAGTAATTAATCTGTTTGATGTTAAGAGGTGAATATAATCGCAGAGGAAAACAGAGTTTCAAGGAGAAAGAAATAAGAAGAGATACCAAAAGAGACAGAAGACAAAAGAAGGTTAAAGAGAGATAGAAAGAGAGAGAGAAGGGTGATTCGGGTTAGAGAGAAAAGAATGAGAGAGGTTGAGATTTTAAAAGCCGATAACTGCAGGTTCAGCAACAGCGAAGCTCCCCAAGGCCACGAGGCAGAATGTTCCAGAATGCAGAGGAAAATGGCCAACAAAGGTAAAAACATTTCTGACCAGGTTAGAAAGCAATATACCAGAAATTTCACATGGACTCCACCCATAAAGCTCTAACTCCACCCTTAAAAGCTCTAACTCCACCCGCAAATCTCTAACTCCACCCATAATGCTCTAACTACACCAACTGCATGATATTCTGTGGAGTCCTATCCAGAGACTAGATCAGTCACCATGTGGAGTCCTATATTATCCAGAGACTAGATCAGTCACCATGTGGAGTCCTATATTATCCAGAGACTAGATCAGTCACCATGTGGAGTCCTATATTATCCAGACACTAGATCAGTCACCCTGTGGAGTCCTATATTATCCAGAGACTAGATCAGTCACCCTGTGGAGTCCTATATTATCCAGAGACTAGATCAGTCACCCTGTGGAGTCCTATATTATCCAGAGACTAGATCAGTCACCATGTGGAGTCCTATATTATCCAGACACTAGACCAGTCACCATGTGGAGTCCTATATTATCCAGAGACTAGATCAGTCACCATGTGGAGTCCTATATTATCCAGAGACTAGATCAGTCACCATGTGGAGTCCTATATTATCCAGACACTAGATCAGTCACCATGTGGAGTCCTATATTATCCAGAGACTAGATCAGTCACCCTGAGCCAAATGTGGGGATGAAATTTGTCAAATGGATATTTCTTTTGGGATAGAAGTGCGTGCTGCTTTCTCCCAGTTCAGCGGAATGAAGGAAACATTCCCTGGAACAGTTCACTTCTTACAAACAGCGGGTGTACATAGTTCTTTCGCTGACACAAACAGAAAACTCTGTGGTTGCTTATAAAACAGACAACAGAGTTTTAGTTGTGTACATACCTGGCAATACAGTAATAAGTGAATACCTAGCAATACAGTAACATGTAAATACCCAGCAATACAGTAACATGTAAATACCCAGCAATACAGTAACATGTAAATACCTAGCAATACAGTAACATGTGAATACCTAGCAATACAGTAACATGTGAATACCTAGCAATACATAACATGTAAACACCTAGCAATACAGTAACATGTGAATACCCAGCAATACAGTAACATGTAAATACCCAGCAATACAGTAACATGTAAATACCCAGCAATACAGTAACATGTAAATACCTAGCAATACAGTAACATGTGAATACCTAGCAATACAGTAACATGTGAATACCCAGCAATACAGTAACATGTAAATACCTAGCAATACAGTAACATGTAAATACCTAGCAATACAGTAACATGTGAATACCTAGCAATACATAACATGTAAACACCTAGCAATACAGTAACATGTGAATACCTAGCAATACAGTAACATGTGAATACCCAGCAATACAGTAACATGTAAATACCTAGCAATACAGTAACATGTGAATACCTAGAAATACAGTAACATGTGAATACCTAGCAATACAGTAACATGTGAATACCTAGCAATACATAACATGTAAATACCTAGCAATACAGACTACAGGCTATGTAGTACCAACAGCACTATTTACCATCTATTCTGAGACTATTTACTACCAGCGGACATTTCCGAGTCTGACGTAGGTATTTTTCTTACCCAAAGTCGTCAAAGGAAAACATGCTTGGCAGAAGGTTGATCGTTTTGCATGAGATGTAAGGTGAGGAAGGTTACGCAGAAGGGAACATCATCTGTGTGAGTAGAGACGATACTGAACACACACTTCATCCCTGTCTTCTCCGGAGAGGGAAAAATAAACCACAATCCCAAAAGCACAAAATCCAATGAAAGGAAGAAGAACGCAGCTGGCGTAGAGGGCAAACGACAGATATACAGAAGGCGTGAGAGTAAGAGTGTGTTTGTGTGAGGGAGAGACGAAGAGTCAGAGAGAGAAGAGAGTGGGTGAGAGAGAGGGAGGGAGAGAGTCAGAAATACACTCAGAGCGAGTCATTCAGAGAATCAGAGAACATGTGATCTTGTCAGCTCTGTCACCCTGCTCTTTACTCACAACCACTCAGAGGATTGGAGGACTGTATATCCTCCAGGGTGTCTGATCCTCTGGAAGCACTTAAAAAGCCACATGATCCCTGTAACCAGTAGACAGACCTGGAACGATAGCCTGGAACGATAGCCTGGAGCGATAGCCTGGAGCGATAGCCTGGAGCGATAGCCTGGAGCGATAGCCTGGCTCCCATCTGTTTGTGCTACCAACTATCATAACTGTTGTCAATGCCAAACAGCAGAGTGAGGGGCAGATGACAGGTTTGGAACTTGGACACTTGGAAAATGTCCCTTGGCAAAACCGTCACGCATTTTTTCATTTTCGATAAACCAACCTTGTTACTGAATTGCTACACTGTTCGGTGACATGGTACTCTTGAGTTTTACATGCGTTTACTATTTCATCTCTGATTAATGAGGTTTTATCAAGCTAACATAAATGGATTTGCTGCTTTACAATCAATCAATGTTCAGGGAGGTACAGCCCTACAACTACCCACCAGTAGGACTTTATAGTGAATCTGTAAACCAAAAAACAGCAAAGAATGCACCAAATAAGGGTTCAGTTTTCTCGTGAGGACAGTCATTTAAAACCCCAAGTATGGTTGGTTTCTACCACTGAGAAGCTCAACCCAATAAACTGCAGACGGCATCTGAATAGAATCTGACGCATAAAATACAAAAAACACACTGATCAGAGAAGCCTGTGGGAAAACACATTAGTCAGCGTTACTCAGCGTTCACAGAGTCTTCTACCTTTCCTCGTTGGATGAGTCACCGTGGCAACGGCGGCCAGAAATCATCCCGAACTAAGGTGGATTGATATGTAATGAGTGTGTGTGGCTGGCAGTGAAAACACAAACATATTATTGCATTATAGTGCACGTACGTTAAGGCTATAAATAGCCCGGCCTAAGAAAATAGCAGAGTGACATGAAAGCACTAAAAGGAAATTAATCATTTTCATTGATTTTGTTCCCTAGTTTTCCTATTGTGTCCCTCCAAAGATTAAGGTCTTCCCTTTGACCTGTAACTAAAGGAATAGCTTTTACCAAGACAGGACAGGGGACATGGAGATGCAAAGAGCTACATATCGGTCACACACAATTATGTTTAGTTTTTTATAGCAGGATGTGGATTATTAAGTCTGCATGCTGATTTATGAGACAGATCCACATGTCTGTATATGAATAAAGGTTCTGTCACACTGGCAGAATGTGATGGGACAATATCTATGGTGTTTATTAAAGACACACTATAGCTATCCCTCTATACAATCTTAGAATTAGGAGTACCTCAAGGAACCCTGGGGATACTCAAGAAACCTTGCTCACTTGGGGGTTCCTGCGGGAACTTTTAACAGCTCAATTTGGAGGTTCCTGACCAGAGTTTAATACATATTTTAATTCCAGCCATATAAACTCTTGACAATCTGCGAACTGACCATTCAGGCTACAATTAGTCTGTTTGCAATTATTTGTGACGGATCCCAATTATTTCTTATAGACAACGGTCTTCATGCGCAATATATTGAATGCAATTGTCTATTATATTGAATGGAAAGTTATATGCGCAGATATTTTACTAAAACTCATTTGCTTCTCCATTTCTGTATGTTTACATCTAGTTTACAATTGTTTTGCAGTGCATCGTATTGTATAGCCTGTTTTCGCAACATTACAATTTAATAGAGAACATTATTATTAAATATGCGTTTCAGGTTTCTGGTTGTGCTCTGATATAATGCTGTAAATATACAGTGTGCTCTGATTGGTCATAGTCCAGTGTGCTCTGATTGGTCAGACTATAGCCGCGGGAGAATCCACTTGAAATCGTCTCGTTTGAGGGATCCGACCGCTCGAGAGAGACTTTAGGAGGATATTTAGACGTTGAGCGATTAAAGTTCTTACTCTTAGATAGATTTTGAATATTAGATAGATATTTGTAGGGTTTTTTCATTTGTATGTTAATATGTATGTTAGGTAGTTAAACAGTTTACTTTAAATAATTATTTTAGTCCGTTTTTTCTGATACGATCAATGCATCAATCAAAGGGTAAGTAATTTAGTGGTTAAGATGCTAGCTGTCACAGTTAAAATCCGCTAATTAGCTAAAGCTAACAGTTATTTAAACTTGAATATATACATTTAATTTCCACGTAATATGTTTTGTTGTAATACAGGGCTCAGCTGTAAAAGAGACCTTGGTCTGAGTTGATCTCTCGTGTAAAATACAAAGTAAATTAATTAATACACTGTCTAGTCGTTAAATGTTCACACTGTAATACAGTTAGCAGTTCAGACACAGACAAACATCTACCAATAGTTCAGTGCCACGTCATCTACATCTACCAATAGTTCAGTGCCACGTCATCTACCCTGTCACCAACTGACTGCTATATAATAAAATGCCGGTCCAGATGAGATATATATATATATATATGTGTGTGTGATGTTGATATAGATGTGAGATTCGCGTCCAGTCATCGTATCGCAGCCCAGCCACCTTCACAACGACTGCGACCACAGATGGTTCGTTCCTGGTCCAAGTGGACCACGTTCCTCGCTTAGCCGCGGTACTGACGGCTCACCAGATACCATATCATCATGAGAGGACATGACAAGGATGCAGTCAGAGAAACCCAATGCTTAAAACCTTGTGAATAATTGCTTTGGATTTGATCAGCTATACGCATGAAACCTAAAGGAATGATAGCACAGATCATTCAGCATCTATATGTCAAATGCATTGAGCCTAAGGGCCCCGTATTTATTAACACTACTTCTGCTTAACACACGAACGCCAAGCGGCATCACAGTAGTCAGCCTCCATCAGTAGATGAAATGTGAAAGGATCCGTAAGAGCTCCCATCTGTCCCAGCCATTCCGTAGGCGTGGTGATGCCGGGGACGGATAAAATGACTGTTTGGCCTGTATCGCGATATAGCCTCTATGTGTGCTCTTGTTTCTATGACAACACTGCTATGTCATGCAGCCATCCAATGTCGCATATGTGTGTAGCAGGTGTGTAATACATGACAAAAGAATGAGCTACAACTGATGGGTTACCCGTTTGGGTTATGTCGTTACTATGTGTCCATCTACACACAATGGGCGTATATGGGGGGGGGGGGCTGTTGGTTTGGGGTATATGACCAATATATGATCAATCCCAAATAAAAAAATTCTCTTCTGTAATTAAACGTGTGCTCGTTTGTAAATAACCAGCAGATATTAATTAACGTTCACACGCACGTATTAGACCGCCGACATTATGTCGCGTTCAGACTAATGACGCTGCATGCAAAACACATGTTAATTACTTACCTCATTATCTCTCCTATTCAATGAGACGATGACATGAAGAAATAAACATATATCGGTGTTCTCCTCAGAGACCGTCTGTAAAGCTGCACGAATAATTCAATAGTAAAATACCATACACGAATGCACATCAATTATGCATGCCTGTTGGCAATGCAATGGCAGTCTGTTGCTGAATTAAAAGAAGCGGAGCCGGGTGGTTTCTCTTTCTCTCTCAAAAGCTTTGCACTCCGTTTATTTCCTTGCATCCTTAATTCCATGTTCAAATGATGTTCGCGTTGGTCTCAATTTGGACTGGGGACTGCGGCTGACAGCAGCCTCCGAGGAACCATATTTCCCCAGTTTCCGTGGTGTTTTGGCAAGGTCGAGATTTTATGGAATCGCCCACAACATCATGCTACCAGTCCATTACTGCCCTCTGGCGGCGGCCACCTATATATTATCCTAATATATCGGCCTCTCCCTGACACTTTGACATTTCAAACGTCAATAAGAAAAACGCACACAATAGTTTGAAGGAATTTCTGATCGTCTTTACTGTCAAACAAATTAGTAGTGTATTCACAAGTGTTCTGATTAAAATGCGCATTTTGGTATTCACTCTGAATGGTAATGTTCTGTTCTGTCATGTTCAGTACACAAAACAAGGACAACCAACTGTGCAAAGCTTCTGATGTCTTCAATATTCACACCAACACTAAACAGACCATATTCTCTTTTATGATAATCAAAACATATTTGATTTCATAGTTACATTGTTGTGGTCACATACCATCTGCATATGTGCATCCAATATGAAACAATGATCAAATGACCCTCAGAGACTGGTTGTGGATAATGTTTAAAACCTGCTAATGATACTGCTATTTCTAGAACTACTACTAGTACTACCACTGGGACGTTACCACTCTAAGGCATTCCCCCCGTTTTCAGATCCACAAGTCTCTGGGCTGGAAATTAATCGTGTAAACAATAAAGTAGGTAAACATTGCTACTATATTTAGATCTGCAAGAACCAATTGGGTGGTAGCAGATATAAATGTACGGAATAGAGCTGACATCATTATTTGTCAGAAATGTATGATTGTTGTTAGAGATACTTCAATATATCTGGATATTCAAAGTCATGCATGCTAGGGATTTCCTATTCTACAGTAGCAGGCCAGTAACTGTATAGTAGCAGGCCAGTAACTGTACAGTAGCAGGCCAGTAACTATACAGTAGCAGGCCAGTAACTGTACAGTAGCAGGCTAGTAACTGTACAGAAGCAGGCCAGTAACTATACAGTAGCAGGCCAGTAACTGTACAGTAGCAGGCCAGTAACTGTACAGTAGCAGGCCACTAACTGTACAGTAGCAGGACAGTAACTGTACAGTAGCAGGCCAGTAACTATACAGTAGCAGGCCAGTAACTATACAGTAGCAGGCCAGTAACTGTACAGTAGCAGGCCACTAACTGTACAGTAGCAGGCCACTAACTGTACAGTAGCAGGACAGTAGCTGTACAGTAGCAGGCCAGTAACTATACAGTAGCAGGCCAGTAACTATACAGTAGCAGGCCAGTAACTGTACAGTAGCAGGCCAGAGGGGCAACCATTGATATGATGGAGAAGAAGTGAAGAAATGCCTGCGTTTTCCTGAGTTGTGAAATATACAGAATAACGAGGAAAGAAATAAAAAATAAAACTATAGATACAACCCCCACCTACACCACCGGACATCTGGAGTGAAGTCAACTCTGGGACCAGACCTAGAGCCTCCCCAATTGCAAAACACAAAACTAATTCAGGATCAGCCTCTGTGGACCACTTCTTCCTAATGCCATGAGTTCATTTGCATCCAAACACCGGCACACCTTTGGTACTGGACACGGTTCCCCTCATCACCAAACATAGATCCATAAAGAAACTCCCTGTTGCACCAAAATGGCCGCTTCACACTATCCTCCACTGCATCACACTCATGTCCTTGCCTCCGGTGGAAACCAGGCAACTGTCATCAAACAGGAAGTTCACATTGGTCACATGACTGCTATGTCCGCCATAGACATGACTGGGAGCCTGCAAAATGATACATCTATTAATGAATTAGTCCAAATGCAACCAAAAGGCTCACTTTCATCTTTGCAGGCTCTTCACATCCAAACTGTATATTTACTAGATTTCCAGTCTCACCCGTATTTGAGAACAGGGGAATTGGAAAAGGTGGACTTTTCCAAAGTCATCTCCAGTGGCGAGCAGCCTCTTCCCTGTGGATCTGGAGACAGCGTTGATGTCGGTCCCATCAGAACCATCAGGCCACAACCCTGTGGATCAGAACCATAGTAACCATTTGTTCCTCATTATCGAACGTTCAATCCAAATGGGAATTCATAAATACAGCCAGCCCAGTCCGATCTCTCTCCAGAATGTCGGCAGGTTTTACACAGATACCCAGCCTGGTCCATACACGGTTCAGATAAGTCCAGATAATTCTACTGCTTCAACATTGCTCACCAAAGACCTGGAAGCCCAGACTGCAGGTGGAGGTAAACCAGGAGATATCTCGGGTGGTCTCCACACTCACCACCTGTTTACACACAGAAGGGATCCCTGGAACAACACATAGATTAGTCAGACAGAGAGGTTCCACATAGACCAGTTACAGATTAGTCAGACAGAGAGGTTCCACATGGACCAGTTACAGATTAGTCAGACAGAGAGGTTCCACATGGACCAGTTACAGATTAGTCAGACAGAGAGGTTCCACATGGACCAGTTACAGATTAGTCAGACAGAGAGGTTCCACATAGACCAGTTACAGATTAGTCAGACAGAGAGGTTCCACATGGACCAGTTACAGATTAGTCAGACAGAGAGGTTCCACATGGACCAGTTACAGATTAGTCAGACAGAGAGGTTCCACATGGACCAGTTACAGATTAGTCAGACAGAGAGGTTCCACATAGACCAGTTACAGATTAGTCAGACAGAGAGGTTCCACATGGACCAGATCCAGATTAGTCAGACAGAGAGGTTCCACATGGACCAGTTACAGATTAGTCAGACAGAGAGGTTCCACATGGACCAGTTACAGATTAGTCAGACAGAGAGGTTCCACATGGACCAGTTACAGATTAGTCAGACAGAGAGGTTCCACATGGACCAGTTACAGATTAGTCAGACAGAGAGGTTCCACATGGACCAGTTACAGGTGCAGTCAGACAGAGAGGTTCCACATGGACCAGTTACAGGTGCAGTCAGACAGAGAGGTTCCACATGGACCAGTTACAGATTAGTCAGACAGAGAGGTTCCACATGGACCAGTTACAGATTAGTCAGACAGAGAGGTTCCACATGGACCAGTTACAGATTAGTCAGACAGAGAGGTTCCACATGGACCAGTTACAGATTAGTCAGACAGAGAGGTTCCACATGGACCAGTTACAGATTAGTCAGACAGAGAGGTTCCACATGGACCAGTTACAGATTAGTCAGACAGAGAGGTTCCACATGGACCAGTTACAGATTAGTCAGACAGAGAGGTTCCACATAGACCAGTTACAGATTAGTCAGACAGAGAGGTTCCACATGGACCAGATCCAGATTAGTCAGACAGAGAGGTTCCACATGGACCAGTTACAGATTAGTCAGACAGAGAGGTTCCACATGGACCAGTTACAGATTAGTCAGACAGAGAGGTTCCACATGGACCAGTTACAGATTAGTCAGACAGAGAGGTTCCACATGGACCAGTTACAGATTAGTCAGACAGAGAGGTTCCACATGGACCAGTTACAGGTGCAGTCAGACAGAGAGGTTCCACATGGACCAGTTACAGGTGCAGTCAGACAGAGAGGTTCCACATGGACCAGTTACAGATTAGTCAGACAGAGAGGTTCCACATGGACCAGTTACAGATTAGTCAGACAGAGAGGTTCCACATGGACCAGTTACAGGTGCAGTCAGACAGAGAGGTTCCACATGGACCAGTTACAGATTAGTCAGACAGAGAGGTTCCACATGGACCAGTTACAGATTAGTCAGACAGAGAGTTTCCACATGGACCAGTTACAGATTAGTCAGACAGAGAGGTTCCACATGGACCAGTTACAGGTGCAGTCAGACAGAGAGGTTCCACATGGACCAGTTACAGATTAGTCAGACAGAGAGGTTCCACATGGACCAGGTGCAGTCAGACAGAGAGGTTCCACATGGACCAGTTACAGGTGCAGTCTGGAGGTTTAATATACTGTTACTAGGGGAATAATCTGTAGTATGGCTACAATACAGAGGTAAACCCTGGAGCACAACTCAACACATCTATGACACGGTCAGATCAACACACATACAATAGAGTATCTCGTAGTCTCCTGAGTTGGACATCAGGTGCTGAGAATCCATTGACCAGTCGAGGTGGGTGATAAAACTTGAATGGCCCTGAGAGATGGAATAAAAGAGATGAAAGGAGAGGAAAGAAATATAGATTAGAACGTTAATTAATTACTCAAATTGATTTTATAAAGCCCGTTTTACAATGACTGTTATAACAAAGCTCTTTTACAAACCCCCAGCCTGAACATAAACATCACCAGTACGATACACAGCGGCTAGGAAAAACCCACTGATGGGTGGAATTTAGGAAGAAACCTAGAGAAACTAGGTTCTCAGAAGTGGCTAAAAGTTTAATAGTTAAATTAAATAATATGTTTTATGTCCAGTCTTTAAAATATAGTCCAGGAATATTGAGAGATAAAAGAAGTGAAAGGTGACAGCAGACAAGAGTGACAGAAATATGTGTAGGAGTGGTAGGCGGGCCTTAACCATAAGGCATTCTCACCGAGCACTTTCCCACTCGACTGTACTTCCTGCCGCTGTCTGTCACTGCATAGATGTAGATGTAGTTGTCATGAGAGCCAATCGCCAGGATACTGCCGTCTATGAACAGGAGTCGTTTTTATTTAGAAACTATCATTTGGCCTGTACCAGATGTATAATAGACAATAATACCCATGGAGGTGTGGTATATGGCCAATAATGCCCATGGAGGTGTGGTATATGACCAATAATGCCCACGGAGGTGTGGTATATGGCCAATAATACCCATGGAGGTGTGGTATATGGCCAATAATGCCCATGGAGGTGTGGTATATGGCCAATAATGCCCATGGAGGTGTGGTATATGGCCAATAATGCCCATGGAGGTGTGGTATATGACCAATAATGCCCACGGAGGTGTGGTATATGGCCAATAATACCCATGGAGGTGTGGTATATGGCCAATAATGCCCATGGAGGTGTGGTATATGGCCAATAATGCCCATGGAGGTGTGGTATATGACCAATAATGCCCACGGAGGTGTGGTATATGGCCAATAATACCCATGGAGGTGTGGTATATGGCCAATAATGCCCATGGAGGTGTGGTATATGGCCAATAATGCCCATGGAGGTGTGGTATATGGCCAATAATGCCCATGGAGGTGTGGTATATGACCAATAATGCCCACGGAGGTGTGGTATATGGCCAATAATACCCATGGAGGTGTAGTATATGGCCAATAATGCCCATGGAGGTGTGGTATATGGCCAATAATGCCCATGGAGGTGTGGTATATGGCCAATAATACCCATGGAGGTGTGGTATATGGCCAATAATGCCCATGGAGGTGTGGTATATGACCAATAATGCCCATGGAGGTGTGGTATATGACCAATAATGCCCATGGAGGTGTGGTATATGATATAAAGGCCATTCCTTGGCCACTTACCAGGAGAAAAGTGCATGACAGAGAGCTGTTCATTGCCGTCTGTGTGTACTGTCACCAGGTCTTTAGATTCAGCATCTAGCACCATCCACCTGTATGAAGAAACATCCATCATTCTTGATCCAAACTAAACCAACAACACACATCTGAAGGTTCACAAGCTCAAGACTTTGAGAATGAACAGTCCGGTACAAATGTCACTGTTATTACCAGCAGATATCAATTCATTTTGTCAATTACTGTTAATCGGGGATTATTTTCTAGCACCACTTCACCTGCCGGTCTGTGTTCCTATAGCAACCACATCTCCAGAGGGATGGAAGTCAGCTGACTGGGCCGCATCCTGTCCAAGAAACAAACACATATTATAATATATTTGACCTTATTAAAAAGGTCAAACCAAATGACTTCAGGTAAGAACTAGATGTCCTCATAGAGGGAGATGAATCGATACAAATACTTAACATATATACTTAACCCACTTTTCCCTCCATTATAGAGGACCCAAAACAAAGTTTTTCTGAGTCAGATAATGTGGTTGAAAAAAACACTGGAAATATTCCTGGTATTTCCACAAAACCTTGTTGAAGTAAGTAATTAGATACAGGAAATCCGTAAAACTCCATTAGGATTTCTGGGATATCTGCGATTTTATCTAGTGATACACTTTGTGTTGAATTAGTGTTTTTTCTGAGTCAAAAATTGGTCAACTGTTGTTAGTGTCTGTGAGTCTGTCTACCTCTATGGTCTGTCTACCTCTATGTTCTGTCAGTCTGTCTACCTCTATGGTCTGTCTACCTCTATGTTCTGTCAGTCTGTCTACCTCTATGGTCTGTCAGTCTGTCTACCTCTATGGTCTGTCTACCTCTATGGTCTGTATACCTCAATGGTCTGTATACCTCAATGGTCTGTCTACCTCTATGGTCTGTCTACCTCTATGGTCTGTCTACCTCTATGTTCTGTCAGTCTGTCTACCTCTATGGTCTGTCAGTCTGTCTACCTCTATGGTCTGTCTACCTCTATGGTCTGTATACCTCAATGGTCTGTCTACCTCTATGGTCTGTCTACCTCTATGGTCTGTCTACCTCTATGGTCTGTCTACCTCTATGGTCTGTCTACCTCTATGGTCTTGGTCCAGACAGGTTGGTGTGAGGTGGAGTTCCACAGACTGACGTGCTTGTCCTGGCCACAGGTGAGAAAGTGAGGTTTCGAGGGGTGCATGGCCAACCCCCATAGCTCATCAGTGTGGCCCTGAAAGGTTATCACAGTTATCACAGGTTATCCCAAGTTATTAGAGTTATCACAGGTTATCACTCAGGAGCAACAGCCACAGTTACTGATGTGTGTCTAATATCTTGACAAACTAGAGATGTAATCTAGGCACCTGTGTGATGGGTGTGAACTCCCCGTGTAAACTGCCTTGTAGAACGTAGTTCTTGGTGGTTCCAATGAGAACACTCTCCCCTCTTCCCTCAGCGACAGTCCGGACTGGGCCAAATAACTCAGGAACCTGGGAGAGGTGAAAAATAAATATGACCATACACACACACACACCAGTGATACACTTCCTGTCACTGTGGAAGAGAGGGTTGTTTCCTTTTGTCTTATTTATAATTTTATGTCACCGATGGCACTGTTCTGTTCCCTTCAAATTAACAAATTCAACAGGTGACAGTTGATTTTACCGCAGACGCCTTTACCAAGCGAGTACCATAGCAACGCAGGAACAAGCGCCCAGTATTGCTATGGAAATATTACTGGACAGATTCGGGTGAAGGTACGAGAATTCGTCTCACCTCAACCGAATGGACAAGCTGGTAGCTGCCGTCCCAGGAGATGAGTTTCCGGTCTTTTCCACCTGACACCAATGTGCCGTTCCTCAGCATACACAGAGCAAAAACACTGGCATCTTGGGCAGCCTGTATTGCATGGCTAATTCTATTAGTGCCTGAGACCGAGACAAAGACAGAACACCATCAGAGACCAAAGACAGAAGACATCAGAGACCAAAGACAAAGACAGAACACCATCAGAGACAAAGACAAAACACCATCAGAGACCAAAGACAGAACACATCAGAGACCAAAGACAAAGACAGAACACCATCAGAGACAAAGACAAAACACCATCAGAGACCAAAGACAGAACACATCAGAGACCAAAGACAAAGACAGAACACCATCAGAGACAAAGACAAAACACCATCAGAGACCAAAGACAGAACACCATCAGAGACCAAAGACAGAACACATCAGAGACCGAGACAAAGACAGAACACCATCAGAGACAAAGACAAAACACCATCAGAGACCAAAGACAAAGACAGAACACCATCAGAGACCAAAGACAGAACACCATCAGAGACCAAAGACAAAGACAGAACACCATCAGAGACAGAGACAAAGACAGAACACCATCAGAGACCAAAGACAAAACACCATCAGAGACAAAGACAAAACACCATCAGAGACCAAAGACAAAGACAGAACACCATCGGAGACAAAAGACAAAACACCATCAGAGACAGAGACAAAACAGCATCAGAGACCAAAGACAAAGACAGAACACCATCGGAGACAAAAGACAAAACACCATCAGAGACAGAGACAAAACAGCATCAGAGACCAAAGACAAAGACAGAACACCATCGGAGACAAAAGACAAAACACCATCAGAGACCAAAGACAAAACACCATCAGAGACAGAGACAAAGACAGAACACGATCAGAGACCAAAGACAGAACACAATCAGAGACCAAAGACAGAACACCATCAGACAATAACATCTGTTTGTTCTATTTTCCAGCCCTGGTCAAGAGCAGTTTATTTCTGATATACAGTCAAGATATAAGATATGTAAAGTTAAAAGATATACAGCTAAAACATGATAAAAACTACCAAAATGAAGACCAGCTTTGATGTGCTTTGCAATTACCAAGCCTTGAATATCCAGTTTAAAGATTTTTGTTTACCATTTAATAGTCTAGACTTGATCCATTTGAGCATTGCATATTTGTTAACTGCAATAAAACCTTGTTAGCTTAGAGTTTGGTTTTTTATTTAGTTGTATAGCAGTTTTACCTTTTCCCCACACCAGAATATTACCACTTGAGTCTCCAGTAATGCAGTCCCCATTTTCTGAGAAAGTCACACATAAGACAAACTTGGGCTTCTCTTGTTTCTGCAAGACAAATAAATGTTGGCGTTATTTAATTATGGGTTAGAGACAGAACAGAATTAGTCAGAAAACACAAAGACATCTAAGTAAAATCACGCCAAAAATATCACTCTCTAACGTGGAGTGTAAAAGCAGTTGCTAAAATAGCATTACAATGATTTCCCTTAAAACGCAAATATATGTGAAATATCTCAGGTCGTACCTCAAACAAGCCTTGCTTTTTGATGAGGGTTCCCTTCTCCAATGTCCAGAAACAGAGGTGGGACTTTCCACATGTTACTATAATATTGGTGTCAGTTGGGTGGAAGTCAGCTGCAAACACTGAGTCATTGGAGCACTGAAAGGGGACAGAAACATTATGATTCAAACTCCTGACCCAAATAATTTACCTGTGAGCTAACCAAATAATTTACCTGTGAGCTAACCAAATAATTTACCTGTGAGCTAACCAAATCATTTACCTGTGAGCTAACCAAATCATTTACCTGTGAGCTAACCAAATCATTTACCTGTGAGCTAACCAAATCATTTACCTGTGAGCTAACCAAATCATTTACCTGTGAGCTAACCAAATCATTTACCTGTGAGCTAACCAAATCATTTACCTGTGAGCTAACCAAATCATTTACCTGTGAGCTAACCAAATCATTTAGACTGTGGGCTAACCAACCTGTGAGCTAACCAAATCATTTACCTGTGAGCTAACCAAATCATTTACCTGTGAGCTAACCAAATCAAATCATTTACCTGTGAGCTAACCAAATCATTTTTAGACTGTGAGCTAACCAAATCATTTACCTGTGAGCTAACCAAATCATTTAGACTGTGAGCTAACCAAATCATTTACCTGTGAGCTAACCAAATCATTTACCTGTGAGCTAACCAAATCATTTACCAGTGAGCTAACCAAATCATTTAGACTGTGAGCTAACCAAATCATTTACCTGTGAGCTAACCAAATCATTTACCTGTGAGCTAACCAAATCATTTAGACTGTGAGCTAACCAAATAATTTACCTGTGAGCTAACCAAATCATTTACCTGTGAGCTAACCAAATCATTTACCTGTGAGCTAACCAAATCATTTACCTGTGAGCTAACCAAATCATTTACCTGTGAGCTAACCAAATCATTTAGACTGTGAGCTAACCAAATCATTTACCTGTGAGCTAACCAAATCATTTACCTGTGAGCTAACCAAATCATTTACCTGTGAGCTAACCAAATCATTTACCTGTGAGCTAACCAAATCATTGACCTGTGAGCTAACCAAATCATTTACCTGTGAGCTAACCAAATCATTTACCTGTGAGCTAACCAAATCATTTACCTGTGAGCTAACCAAATCATTTACCTGTGAGCTAACCAAATCATTTACCTGTGAGCTAACCAAATCATTTACCTGTGAGCTAACCAAATCATTTACCTGTGAGCTAACCAAATCATTTACCTGTGAGCTAACCAAATCATTTACCTGTGAGCTAACCAAATCATTTACCTGTGAGCTAACCAAATCATTTACCTGTGAGCTAACCAAATCATTTACCTGTGAGCTAACCAAATCATTTACCTGTGAGCTAACCAAATCATTTACCTGTGAGCTAACCAAATCATTTACCTGTGAGCTAACCAAATCATTTACCTGTGAGCTAACCAAATCATTTACCTGTGAGCTAACCAAATCATTTACCTGTGAGCTAACCAAATCATTTACCTGTGAGCTAACCAAATCATTTACCTGTGAGCTAACCAAATCATTTACCTGTGAGCTAACCAAATCATTTACCTGTGAGCTAACCAAATCATTTACCTGTGAGCTAACCAAATCATTTACCTGTGAGCTAACCAAATCATTTACCTGTGAGCTAACCAAATCATTTACTGTGAGCTGTGAGCTAACCAAATCATTTACCTGTGAGCTAACCAAATCATTTACCTGTGAGCTCAACCAGCTAATCATTTACCTGTGAGCTAACCAAATCATTTACCAAATCATTTACCTGTGAGCTAACCAAATCATTTACCTGTGAGCTAACCAAATCATTTACCTGTGAGCTAACCAAATCATTTACCTGTGAGCTAACCAAATCATTTACCATTTGTGAGCTAACCAAATCATTTACCTGTGAGCCAAACCAAATCATTTACCTGTGAGCTAACCAAATCATTTACCTGTGAGCTTGAGCTAACCAAATCATTTACCTGTGAGCTAACCAAATCATTTAGACTGTGAGCTAACCAAATCATTTACCTGTGAGCTAACCAAATCATTTACCTGTGAGCTAACCAAATCATTTACCTGTGAGCTAACCAAATCATTTACCTGTGAGCTAACCAAATCATTTACCTGTGAGCTAACCAAATCATTTTACCTGTGAGCTAACCAAATCATTTACCTGTGAGCTAACCAAATCATTTACCTGTGAGCTAACCAAATCATTTACCTGTGAGCTAACCAAATCATTTACCTGTGAGCTAACCAAATCATTTACCTGTGAGCTAACCAAATCATTTACCTGTGAGCTAACCAAATCATTTACCTGTGAGCTAACCAAATCATTTAACTGTGAGCTAACCAAATCATTTAGACCTGTGAGCTAACCAAATCATTTACCTGTGAGCTAACCAAATCATTTTAACCAAATCATTTACCTGTGAGCTAACCAAATCATTTACCTGTGAGCTAACCAAATCATTTACCTGTGAGCTAACCAAATCATTTAGCCTGTGAGCTAACCAAATCATTTACCTGTGAGCTAACCAAATCATTTACCTGTGAGAGCTAACCAAATCATTTACCTGTGAGCTAACCAAATCATTTAACCAAATCATTTACCTGTGAGCTAACCAAATCATTTACCTGTGAGCTAACCAAATCATTTACCTGTGAGCTAACCAAATCATTTACCTGTGAGCTAAGCCAAATCATTTACCTGTGAGCTAACCAAATCATTTACCTGTGAGCTAACCAAATCATTTACCTGTGAGCTAACCAAATCATTTAACAAATCATTTAGACTGTGAGCTAACCAAATCATTTACCTGTGAGCTAACCAAATCATTTACCTGTGAGCTAACCAAATCATTTACCTGTGAGCTAACCAAATCATTTAGAGCTAACCAAATCATTTACCTGTGAGCTAACCAAATCATTTTGAGCTAACCAAATCCTGTGAGCTAACCAAATCATTTACCTGTGAGCTAACCAAATCATTTACCTGTGAGCTAACCAAATCATTTACCTGTGAGCTAACCAAATCATTTACCTGTGAGCTAACCAAATCATTTACCTGTGAGCTAACCAAATCATTTACCTGTGAGCTAACCAAATCATTTACCTGTGAGCTAACCAAATCATTTACCTGTGAGCTAACCAAATCATTTACCTGTGAGCTAACCAAATCATTTACAAATCATTTGTGAGCTAACCAAATCCTGTGAGCTAACCAAATCATTTACCTGTGAGCTAACCAAATCATTTACCTGTGAGCTAACCAAATCATTTACCTGTGAGCTAACCAAATCATTTACCTGTGAGCTAACCAAATCATTTACTTGTGAGCTAACCAAATCATTTATTTAACCAAATCATTTACCTGTGAGCTAACCAAATCATTTACCTGAGCTAACCAAATCATTTGAGCTAACCAAATCATTTAAGTGAGCTAACCAAATCATTTTTAACCAAATCATTTACCTGTGAGCTAACCAAATCATTTATTGAGCTAACAAATCATTTACCTGTGAGCTAACCAAATCATTTTGAGCTAACCAAATCATTTACCTGTGAGCTAACCAAATCATTTACCTGTGAGCTAACCAAATCATTTTGAGCTAACCAAACCATTTTACCTGTGAGCTAACCAAATCATTTACCTGTGAGCTAACCAAATCATTTACCTGTGAGCTAACCAAATCATTTACCTGTGAGCTAACCAAATCATTTACCTGTGAGCTAACCAAATCATTTTTAACCAAATCCTGTGAGTGAGCTAACCAAATCATTTACCTGTGAGCTAACCAAATCATTTATTTAACAAATCTGTGAGCTAACCAAATCATTTACCTGTGAGCTAACCAAATCATTTACCTGTGAGCTAACCAAATCATTTAACCAAATCCTGTGAGCTAACCAAATCATTTTGAGCTAACCAAATCATTTACCTGTGAGCTAACCAAATCATTTACCTGTGAGCTAACCAAATCATTTACCTGTGAGCTAACCAAATCATTTAGACTGTGAGCTAACCAAATCATTTAGACTGTGAGCTAACCAAATCATTTACCTGTGAGCTAACCAAATCATTTACCTGTGAGCTAACTAAATAATTTAGACTGTGAGCTAACCAAAACCAATGTGAATCCACAGGGAACACAGAATAATAGCAGTGCTCAGGTTAACTCTAGTGTAGAGGACGGAGGTTGTGTGTGACTGAGATCCCAAACACAGGCACTCACCTTAACATCAGCCAGCCTCTCTTCTCTCTGCCAGTCCCAAACAGAGAGGATGTGGTCATTGGAGTCGTCCACCGCACAGAGTGTGCCGCCGCCGTTCTGCACAGATCAACAGGGTCAGCCCGCCCCCCACACTGGGTCATTTACACCAGCAGGGGGTGCACTCAGAATCTAGTTCAACCTACAGAGGTTGTATAAACTGAGAATAATAAACTCACCGATTTTGAGAAGGCGAGGCAAACCAGAGCCCGGTCAAAGAAACCCGTTCCCAGAACATGGAGGGTGTTGAGACTCACAGAGTCCCAAATACGCACATGTGGAGCCAGCTGCTGTGGGTGCAAACACACACGAGAACGCACACACACACACACACACACACACACACATCATTTAAAAAGATTTCACAAGTGACCCAAACTGGGTTAAAGGTCATATGAGAATTTGAGGGTTCCTTACTTTGCCGTCTGAAGAGGTGCCTGCCACCTGTCCTGTTGCTATGGTGATTTTATCAGGATGGACAGCCAGGCTGTAAAACAGAAAAAGAACAATCACTTTAAACTCTGTTTTAAAACTGGGTTTCTATTCTAGCACCCGACACATTGCAGCTAAACGCTGTGTCCAGGCACTCTGCGTTGTGTTGTGACTAAGAAAAGCTTGTCCTTCTCACCACTTGATGTCATCAGTGTGCCCCGTGTTCTCACCACTTGATGTCATCAGTGTGCCCTGTGTTCTCACCACTTGATGTCATCAGTGTGCCCTGTGTTCTCACCACTTGATGTCATCAGTGTGCCCTGTGTTCTCACCACTTGATGTCATCAGTGTGCCCCATGTAGTGCCTCTGGAACTGCTCATCCACGTTGTAGAGGACCACCACAGACGCAATGAAGTACAGTGTCTCTCCAGTCGGCAGCAGGTACAAGTTGGAACGGCAGTCCCGTCCTCGGTAACCGTAACTAGGCGTATTGGTCAAAGAGTGTGTGTTGACCAATCAAGTTTGACGAGGGATTATAAATATAATGTGACCCCTACAACCACTGTGGTCTGTCTGTTCAATGCTAATCAATAAATATTGTGCGTTCAGCTAGGCATTCTGTAAAATAATATTACATCAGTTGGTGCTATTCATCTTGTCTTTGTTGGACTTTGCCCTCAGGAAAACCCCACCGTTCAGAACGACCAGAGGAGAGAAAGTCTGGTTATCCATCTTTTTTCCTGTTATTTTACGAGGTATGTATTCAAACTACAGTTTCTTATTGACACCAACAACCTGGTTAACTATCTTTTCCATGGACATGACAACAGTGTATTTGACTTGTCATCACAGGGATAAGGACCTCCTTCCGTTTGCTCTGGACCAATCAGACACCCTGTCTTACCAAGACCAGTCTGCTTATTCTTAAACACGTCTAAATCACATGAACTAAATTAGTTGTCATAACGACCAGTCTCTTCTAAAACATTAAAAAAGGATACACCCAGTCAAGTTTGAGCCTTGTGTTTGGCAGGTCGGACTTGGCCTCCAGGCAGTAGGTTTTCACGATGTCTCTGGGCAGGTACATGGTGACTGGGCGTCCCTTCAAATACATTTTCACATACCCTTCCTCTAGAAGAACAAACAGACATTTTCAGTTTACAAATTGGAAAAAAGGGTTTGTCATGAGAGAGGAGAAGAGGAATGGTTGAGAGGAAAATGAATGAATAGTGTGAATAAAGCTGCAGTAAGAGGTATTATGGTTGTATAAGATGTTTATGAACATACAATACATTCAATTATTTGGTTTTGTTTAAATGAGTGAGTTAACGAATTTAGAAAACATTAGCAAACAGAGATGGATGAGATACATTTTAAAATCCCTTCTATAAGTCAATTTAAAGTCGATTCAGATAATGACAAACACACAGAGCTAAGTGAAGAGCATTTTTATTTTTACGCTTCTTCATATCAGTTAATGAATATATAGAAAACAAGTGAACAAGACAGAAAAAAGCATTGTATCACAGTGCCACAGCAAAGAGATGGAAAAAACATTAAAACCAGCCAATCAGAGGACGACACAAACAATCAATGAGTGACCCAAATTAACGACAGAACAGAAGAACAAAAACAGGTAAGAAAGAGACATAAAACCGAACATACTCTGAGAGAAAGTCCATTATTACATGTGAGTAATCTAAAGCCAAGAGCTGATCTGAACCTAGTTTAGTAACTGATTTGGGAGTATTGGCTGGGGGATTTGAGAGGGCTCCTGTAGCCTGGAGTGTCTAAGGGGTTATACAGAGTGAACGACGCCTGCCTGATTGGCATTCTCAGGGGGAGGACAAACGAGGGGGTCTTCCTGACTCCAGGGGACTTTATAGAAACGCTCTTCAAGCCAAGTGCAGCAAGACGAAACGAAGACGGACCAGACAGAGCCACTACGTTGGATTTGTGCGCCCCAGAATTTAGAGTCCTTTTTGACAGTTGGGACAGATAAACCTGCACGGTTACTGTAAGGGCGGTTTAAAGGGGGGGGAGGGTTTAGTGGAAAGGGGGGAGGGTTTAAAGGGAAGGGGAGAGGGGTTAGTGGGAAGGGGAGAGGGTTTAGTGGGAAGGGGGGAGGGTTTAGTGGGAATGGGGGAGGGTTTAGTGGGAAGGAGGGAGGGTTTAAGGGGAAGGGGGAGGGTTTAACGGGAAGGGGAGAGGGTTTAGTGGGAAGGGGGAGGGTTGAGTGGGAAGTTGGAGAGGGTTTAGTGGGAAGGGGGGAGGGATTAGTGGGAAGGGGGATAGGGTTTAGTGGGAAGGGGGATAGGGTTTAAGGGGAAGGGGGAGGGTTTAGTGGGAAGGGGAGAGGGTTTAGTGGGAAGGGGAGAGGGTTTAGTGGGAAGGGGGAGGGTTTAGTGGGAAGGGGGGAGGGTTTAGTGGGAAGGGGGGAGGGTTTAAGGGGAAGGGGAGAGGGTTTAGTGGGAAGGGGAGAGGGTTTAGTGGGAAGGGGGGGATGGTTTAGTGGGAAGGGGGAGGGTTTAGTGGGAAGGGGAGAGGGTTTAAGGGGAAGGGGGGAGGGTTTAGTGGGAAGGGGAGAGGGTTTAGTGGGAAGGGGAGAGGGTTTAAGGGGAAGGGGGGAGGGTTTAGTGGGAAGGGGGGAGGGTTTAGTGGGAAGGGGGGAGGGTTTAGTGGGAAGGGGGAGGGTTGAGTGCGAATGGGGGAGGGTTTAGTGGGAAGGGGGTCAGAAGAATACATCCAAGTTAGATGTTGTGAACAACTTGCTTTGATGCAACAGTGAAGGACCACAAAACATGACTGGTACATGAAAAGCTACATTAGCTACAGGTCAACAACAGCTGGTAGGCTAATATACTGGGGTTCTGGTAGGCTAATATACTGGGGTTCTGGTAGGCTGATATACTGGGGTTCTGGTAGGCTAATATACTGGGGTTCTGGTAGGCTAATATACTGGGGTTCTGGTAGGCTAATATACTGGGGTTCTGGTAGGCTAATATACTGGGGTTCTGGTAGGCTAATATACTGGGGTTCTGGTAGGCTAATAAACTGGGGTTCTGGTAGGCTAATATACTGGGGTTCTGGTAGGCTAATATACTGGGGTTCTGGTAGGCTAATATACTGGGGTTCTGGTAGGCTAATATACTGGGGTTCTGGTAGGCTAATATACTGGGGTTCTGGTAGGCTAATATACTGGGGTTCTGGTAGGCTAATAAACTGGGGTTCTGGTAGGCTAATATACTGGGGTTCTGGTAGGCTAATATACTGGGGTTCTGGTAGGCTAATAAACTGGGGTTCTGGTAGGCTAATATACTGGGGTTCTGGTAGGCTAATATACTGGGGCGGTGTATCAGCAGGTGTGTCAGCAGGTGTAACAGCAGGTGTTTCAGCAGGTGTAACAGCAGGTGTGTCAGCAGGTGTAACAGCAGGTGTGTTAGCAGGTGTAACAGCAGCACAATAACCACTGCATTTCACCACACACGGTTCCAACTCATTGAGTGCTGTGCATAAGGAAGCCAACTCTCACACTCACTGTCTACCCAAGCCAACCTCTACCTCTATGAGGCAGCTCACTGGGTTCTGACCTCATAACTCAGTAAGGTCCACACTGTGTTCTGACCTCATAACTCAGTAAGGTCCACACTGGGTTCTGACCTCATAACTCAGTAAGGTCCACACTGGGTTCTGGCCTCATAACTCAGTAAGGTCCACACTGGGTTCTGGCCTCATAACTCAGTAAGGTCCACACTGGGTTCTGGCCTCATAACTCAGTAAGGTCCACACTGGGTTCTGGCCTCATAACTCAGTAAGGTCCACACTGGGTTCTGACCTCATAACTCAGTAAGGTCCACACTGGGTTCTGGCCTCATAACTCAGTAAGGTCCACACTGGGTTCTGGCCTCATAACTCAGTAAGGTCCACACTGGGTTCTGGCCTCATAACTCAGTAAGGTCCACACTGGGTTCTGGCCTCATAACCCAGTAAGGTCCACACTGGGTTCTGGCCTCATAACTCAGTAAGGTCCACACTGGGTTCTGACCTCATAACTCAGTAAGGTCCACACTGGGTTCTGGCCTCATAACTCAGTAAGGTCCACACTGGGTTCTGGCCTCATAACTCAGTAAGGTCCACACTGGGTTCTGACCTAATAACTCAGTAAGGTCCACTCTGGGTTCTGACCTCATAACTCAGTAAGGTCCACACTGGGTTCTGACCTCATAACTCAGTAAGGTCCACACTGGGTTCTGACCTAATAACTCAGTAAGGTCCACTCTGGGTTCTGACCTAATAACTCAGTAAGGTCCACACTGGGTTCTGACCTCATAACTCAGTAAGGTCCACACTGGGTTCTGACCTAATAACTCAGTAAGGTCCACTCTGGGTTCTGACCTCATAACTCAGTAAGGTCCACACTGGGTTCTGACCTCATAACTCAGTAAGGTCCACACTGGGTTCTGACCTAATAACTCAGTAAGGTCCACACTGGGTTCTGACCTCATAACTCAGTAAGGTCCACACTGGGTTCTGACCTCATAACTCAGTAATACATTTCATATTTTGAATGACAATGGATTTGGTCCAACTGGAATTCTAAAATCCCTCAAACAGGATTTATGAAAATCCAGGATATGTTTTTTTAAAGGACACAATGGCCAGGTAGCTGTTAAGGCAGGTTTGGCTTGAGGACAGAGACCTACCTTTACAGTGTGTCACTCGTCGCATCCCTTGTAAATTCACAGAGAGACAAAAGAAGGACTAAGTGAGGTTTTCAATTAGTTCCTTGCCTGTACTTATCTATCGCCACCGTTTCCTGTGGCCTTTGTGTTATTCAAGCGTTAGGTTTTCTTTGTAACACTTTTGTGCTTTATGTGTTACCAGTCAGAAGTCAGAAGACCAAGTGACGATTCAACTGAGGCTAAACACTCAGATAAAAGCCAGAGCAATTTCCGGCAATGTGTCACGTTGTGTCTTATGGCTAAACCTCACAGAGCCCCTGAAGGCATGACATCTCTGTATTTGGCACTTACCTGCGTTAAATACAGACTCTTTCAGTTTGCTGCAGGGTGAGAAACAGGAACACATATGAAGACGTGTTAATATGGAGCCAACCCGTCACCGGGCCAAGTAAGTTCAATCAAGCACAGGCACAATATTTGAGACTAACACTGGTTGAACCCAGCTGGAACATGCAGTTGAACAACACAATGAAACTTAAAAAAAGGTACAATTGTGTTTATAAATGTGTTTTTGTTCTGACTGGAGGAGTCCGATGTGTTATGAGTTAGACTTGTTATGAGTCAGACTTGTTATGAGTCAGACGTGTTATGAGTCAGACTTGTTATGAGTCAGACTTGTTATGAGTCAGACTTGTTATGAGTCAGACTTGTTATGAGTCAGATGTGTTATGAGTCAGACTTGTTATGAGTCAGACTTGTTATGAGTCAGACTTGTTATGAGTCAGACTTGTTATGAGTCAGACTTGTTATGTATCAGACTTGTTATGCTGACACTACCTTTCGCTGACTCTCTTCCCGCTGGAGTTGCTTCCGGTGGAACCGGCGCGGGTTCTGTTGCTCTTGGACTCACCGCTGTCTTTCCGCGTCAGCGTTCCTATGGTTTCGTTAGAATTGGTCCTCCTCATCGTGCTAACGAGGAGAGACGGGCAACAGGATTCATCTATCAGGTTTTTAATAAAGACCCTTTTTACATCAGTGTTCGGCAGAAAAGTGCTTTTACAGACACACACCTTGAAACTCCAAAAAGCAAACGGCAAGAGTTAATGAAGTTGTCTAAAAATACTCCCTAACAGACCAGGACCCTAATGAGGAAACTGACCCATTGTTTACTGTCCATGTCAAATGTATGGCTGTACTGACAGATGAGAGGAGGGATATCATTATGCAGTAGGACTACCATCATATAACAGTAGGACTAATAAACAGTAACGGTAGGACTAATATACTGTAATGGTAGGACTAATATACTGTAACGGTAGGACTAATAAACAGTCACGGTAGGACTAATATACTGTAATGGTAGGACTAATAAACAGTAACTGTAGGACTAATAAATTGTAATGGTAGGACAAAAAATACTGTAACGGTAGGACTAATAAACTGTAACGGTAGGACTAATATACTGTAACGGTAGGACTTATATACTGTAACGTAGGACTAATAAAGAGTAACGGTAGGACTAATATACTGTACCGGTAGGACTAATATACTGTAACGGTAGGACTAATATACTGTAACGGTAGGACTACCATAACGTTACGGTAGGACTAATATACTGTAACGGTAGGACTAATATACTGTAACGGTAGGACTACCATAACGTTACGGTAGGACTAATATACTGTAACGGTAGGACTACCATCATATAACGGTAGGACTACCATCATGTTACGTAGGACTAATATAATATAACGGTAGAACTACCATCATATAATGGTAGGACTACCATCATATAACGGTAGGACTAATATAATATAATGGTAGGACTACCATCATATTACGGTAGGACTACCATCATATAACGGTAGGACTACCATCATGTTACGGTAGGACTACCATCATGTTACGGTAGGACTACCATCATATAACGGTAGGACTACCATCATGTTACGGTAGTACTACCATCATATAACGGTAGGACTAGCAACATATAACGGTAGGACTAATATAATAAAACAGTAGGACTACCATCATATAATGGTAGGACTAATATAATATAACAGTAGGACTAACATCATATAACGGTAGAACTACCATCCTCTAACGGTAGGACTAGCATCATATAACGGTAGGACTACCATCATGTAACAGTAGGACTAATATAATATAACGGTAGAACTAATATAATATAACGGTAGGACTACCCTCATGTAACGGTAGGATTTGAGCTGTGGATACCTCTTGTTTGCTGGTGCAGCAGCCTCCTTCCTGGAGCCAGAGGGGGACGGCAGGGTGCTGCTGCTTTTCTTTGGTAGTACAGTGCCGTTGTTGACTGTAGGCCTTAGAGGAAGGGCAGTCATCATTGGTCGGGCTGTAGGACAAACACAGGCAGTAGGACAGTGTGACATTGTTTTGCATTGAAACAATAACTAAACCTATACAGTTCCAGCCAATAAACTGACCTGGAGACAGAGACACAGAGACACAAAGACACAAGAGAGAGAAGTAATGAAAAGGGGGGGAGACGGTGACAGATAGATCTGCAGGTTCCACTTTTGTTTCTCGACTCTGTGCCAAGCAGTGACTAATAGTGGACCTCCTCTGGGCACAAATATACGTAACCTGTGACGGGTGCATAAATAACTAGATCTACTGCATTTCCAGTGTCTCACAGTTTGTCTATGAATGGAACCTGTATAATATGACTGAATGTGAGTGTTCGCATGATGTTACAGAACTTTAAGTTTCCTTTAAAAACATCTGTGAGGAATATATGGGTTCTGGAGACATCTGTGAGGTCTTTATGGGTTCTGGAGACATCTGTGAGGTCTTTATGGGTTCTGGAGACATCTGTGTGGTGTATGTGTCTGTGTGTGTATGTGTGTCTGTGTATTTCTTTCTGTCTCTGTGTCTTTCTGTCTGTGTGTGCCTGTGTCTCTGTGTCTTTCTGTCTGTGTGTGTCTGTGTCTGTGTGTCTTTCTGGCTGTGTGTGTCTCTGTGTCTTTCTGTCTGTGTGTGTCTGTGTGTCTTTCTGTCTGTGTGTGTCTGCGTGTCTTTCTGTCTGTGTGTGTCTGTGTGTCTTTCTGTCTGTGTGTGTCTGTGTGTCATTCTGTCTGTGTGTGTCTGTGTGTCATTCTGTCTGTGTGTGTCTGTGTGTCTTTCTGTCTGTGTGTGTCTGTGTGTCTTTCTGGCTGTGTGTGTCTGTGTGTGTCTGTGTGTGTCTGTATGTCTTTCTGTCTGTGTCTGTGTGTCTTTCTGTCTGTGTGTGTCTGTGTGTCTTTCTGTCTGTGTGTGTCTGTGTGTCTTTCTGTCTGTGTGTCTCTGTGTCTTTCTGTCTGTGTGTGTCTGTGTGTCTTTCTGTCTGTGTGTGTCTGTGTGTCTTTCTGTCTGTGTGTGTCTGTGTGTCTTTCTGTCTGTGTGTGTCTGTGTGTCTTTCTGTCTGTGTCTGTGTGTGTCTGTGTCTCTTTCTGTCTGTGTGTGTCTGTGTGTCTTTCTGTCTGTGTGTCTTTCTGTCTGTGTGTGTCTGTGTGTCTTTCTGTCTGTGTGTGTCTGTGTCTGTGTGTCTTTCTGTCTGTGTGTGTCTGTGTGTCTTTCTGTCTGTGTGTGTCTGTGTCTGTGTGTCTTTCTGTCTGTCTTTCTGTCTGTGTGTGTCTGTGTCTCTTTCTGTCTGTGTGTGTCTGTGTGTCTTTCTGTCTGTGTGTGTGTGTGTGTCTTTCTGTCTATGTGTGTCTGTGTGTCTTTCTGTCTGTGTGTGTCTGTGTGTCTTTCTGTCTGTCTGTGTCTGTGTGTCTTTCTGTCTGTCTTTCTGTCTGTGTGTGTCTGTGTCTCTTTCTGTCTGTGTGTGTCTGTGTGTCTTTCTGTCTGTGTGTGTGTGTGTGTCTTTCTGTCTATGTGTGTCTGTGTGTCTTTCTGTCTGTGTGTGTCTGTGTGTCTTTCTGTCTGTGTGTGTCTGTGTCAGGCACTATGGTCACCTTTGGTTGGTCCTCTCCTGTTGCCCATTGAGTTCTGTTCCTCAGATATATTGAGGCGACGGACCACATCAGCCAACGCAGACTTCAGCAGCTGGATCTCATCCTCCTGCATCTGGACCCTCTGCTCCAGAGAGGAGATACGATCTGTGACGTCCATACTGCTGGCTGCAGACACACTGTCATCTGAGAACCACAGACATACTGTCATCTGAGAACCACAGACACACTGTCATCTGAGAACCACAGACATACTGTCATCTGAGAACCACAGACACACTGTCATCTGAGAACCACAGACACACTGTCATCTGAGAACCACAGACATACTGTCATCTGAGAACCACAGACACACTGTCATCTGAGAACTACAGACACACTGTCATCTGAGAACTACAGACACACTGTCATCTGAGAACCACATCTGCTACACTGTTATTTGCATCAGATCCATTCAGAGCAGATAATCCACTTACATTATAACAGATAATCCACTTACATTATAACAGATAATCCACTTACATTATAACAGATAATCCACTTACATTATAACAGATAATCCACTTACATTATAACAGATAATCCACTTACACTATAACAGATAATCCACTTACACTATAACAGATAATCCACTTACATTATAACAGATAATCCACTTACATTATAACAGATAATCCACTTACATTATAACAGATAATCCACTTACATTATAACAGATAATCCATTTACATTATAACAGATAATCCACTTACATTATAACAGATAATCCACTTACACTATAACAGATAATCCACTTACATTATAACAGATAATCCACTTACATTATAACAGATAATCCACTTACATTATAACAGATAATCCACTTACATTATAACAGATAATCCACTTACATTATAACAGATAATCCACTTACATTATAACAGATAATCCACTTACATTATAACAGATAATCCACTTACATTATAACAGATAATCCACTTACATTATAACAGATAATCCACTTACATTATAACAGATAATCCACTTACATTATAACAGATAATCCACTTACATTATAACAGATAATCCACTTACATTATTACAGATAATCCACTTACATTATAACAGATAATCCACTTACATTATAACAGATAATCCACTTACATTATAGACCTTAAGGACATAGGGCAGACCTGCACCACTCTTCCTGGATTCCAGATCATTGAGCATTTGTCCTAATGGTTCCCCTGAGATCACTTGTTCTCAGAAGTCCACTTAGGAATCCTGACATCACTCTGCACCTCCCTGGACACACACACACCCCTAACCGTGTTGGAGGATTTTAAAACTAGTCAGTTCACTGCAGAACGTGATATTCACAGTGTGTCTGCATCACAGGTAGTTATCTGGAGCTCAAGCACAAAGGAGGCATTGCAAATATGTCCTGGCCCTCATCTCCTAGGAGCGCACAAAGCCTCCCCAAGACCCAAGCGTGCACTGATTCACTCAACAAAAACAGCCCCCCCATCGCCAATAACTGTGAGTGAGGGTCCAATAGAGTTCCCACGGCTACGCTGTGACAAACACAGACACATTAGGGACAACACACACACACACAAGTGAACACACACATTAGGGACAACACACACACACACACACAAGTGAACACACACATTAGGGACAACACACACACACAAGTGAACACACACATTAGGGACAACACACACACACACACACAAGTGAACACACACATTAGGGACAACACACACACACACACATGTGAACACACACATAAGGGACAACACACACACACAAGTGAACACACACATTAGGGAAAACACACACACACACAACTGAACACACACATTAGGGACAACACACACACACAAGTGAACACACACATTAGGGACAACACACACACACACATACATACATACAGACGTTTAAGTAGGCAGACACAGCATTCAGACTATAACTCACGGTTCACTCAACTGTCGTTTCTCAACACTAAGCTCTTTTCAGAGCTCTGGATAGGTCAATCTTGTCTCACACAAACAAAGCTTTGTGCAAAAATGACAAACGTCCAGGAAGATTAGACTACTTGCTCTGACAACTGACAGTTTAGTTGTAAAAGTTGAGATTTACATGGTGTGGAAACCAAAGAAAAAAGAAAGACTTCAGGATGTCCCAGGCTAGATACTGGGTAGCGTTACCTCATATGTCAAGCAGCTGGCAGGCATCCATGTTGGTTATCCTGGAACTAAAGTAGTGCATCATTTGAAAAACATGGAATTTCGGGACTAACTGGAGTATGATAGCAGTTCTAACAGATCATGCACAGATTCCACACATATAAAAGCCCTTTAAGTTCCTGGGTCCTTACTGTGTTTTAAGATATGTTTGAATACCAATCAGAACTGCCTTATTGGCTGAATGTCCTTCTTACAGCTACAACATTCTTACAATCCTAAAAATCCTGTGAGAAGGTAATTGTCCAAATAACCAGTTTGGAAAAAACCCAAGGAGGGGAACGAAGGCTGTGTCTAACTAATACCATGGTGTTTTATGAAAACATGTGGTATTATTTTTTCACTCAGCCTGTCCTTGAGAGATAAAGTTGGCATAGAAAAAAGTCGCAGAAATGCGACCTTATTTATAAAAGTCCAGCACATACTAGTTGACAGCGAAAGTAAAATGTAAATAATATTTAGAGGGAAAAAGTGATCGACAAATGTTATCTAGAAATGTGAAAAACGAAATAGTTGATGCATTTCACACAAATACTCATCAGCATATATTTAATTATATCTGGAACGAATACAACTGGTACGATTAAAACGTGGCGTTGGTTTATTTGATTAAGCCATCCTGTGGGTTTGGAGGAGAGATATGCTTGTGTATATAATTAGTAATTAACCAGCAATTATACAAACACACTAAATGATCCACTGGAGTTGGTCCAATGATCAAAAGGTTATTAGCGAAACATTAATTTGTAGACAATAAAACTCAAAATACCTGTTTAATTATTTAACTCCGTTTTCCCCGACTTGTGAGAGCTGTCTTGAATTGTTCTTCAAGTCGGTTGTCCCTTTCTATTTCAATGTTTCCGGTTTAGTGTCACCAAATCGTCTCTCTCTATCTTCGATGACAAAATATTTCTCATCGGAAAAATCTTATTTTATTCGACCTAAAGCCTGGGTAAGTTAGGTTTATCGTGTGCTCAAAGCACTTAATGTGCAGCTCCAACACTCCCTTGTAAACAGGAATCCAGGAGACAGAAGAGGTGTCATGACCGACCCAATCTGTCTTTAAATATTTCTCCCATCAAGAGAGGCTATGGCTTAAATACACTGGTGGAGAACCATTTGAAATGAACCGAACAGACAAAAGGATGAGAAACTACTACCACAGCTAAATGGAATCAATCAATAGCCAATCTCAAAATGAATCTGCAGCTGTTTTTGAGTTATTTTGCCCACAGATCAATTTTTATTACAGTATTCCTTTGATACAGATCAATATTTATTACAGTATTCCTTTGACATGTGTTCTGTTACAGCTGCTGACTGGAGACCCAGTAAAAGAGATGTCCTGTCACTACCAAGGGCATCCTCTCTCTCTTCAGAAGCCATCAATAGGTTGTAGACATAAATCGCACTTTGACAAATTAGTAATTGATTTGGAAGAGACACTATAATTCAGAGTTACAGTCAGGTTTACACTCCAGGATTGAGTCAATAAGAGGTGTACTACATCCTAAGACTGTTCAGTTGGTGACTCTAAACCCAAGCAGACTCAGGTGGAGATGTGAGCCTCATATGACCGCAGTAGAGTGCGTCTACATCCCAGGAACACAACCCATATGTGCCCTGGATTAGAAATGGATTTCTTCAGGTCAAGGTTGTTACAATAGAATGCTGCCTGAGGCAGAGCCTCCTGTGTCCAGAGCATCCAGAGCCTCCTGTGTCCAGATCATCCAGAGCCTCCTGTGTCCAGATCATCCAGAGCCTCCTGTGTCCAGATCATCCAGAGCCTCCTGTGTCCAGATCATCCAGAGCATCCAGAGCCTCCTGTGTCCAGATCATCCAGAGCCTCCTGTGTCCAGATCATCCAGAGCCTCCTGTGTCCAGATCATCCAGAGCCTCCTGTGTCCAGAGCATCCAGAACCTCCTGTGTCCAGATCATCCAGAGCATCCAGAGCCTCCTGTGTCCAGAGCATCCAGAGCCTCCTGTGTCCAGATCATCCAGAGCCTCCTGTGTCCAGATCATCCAGAGCCTCCTGTGTCCAGATCATCCAGAGCCTCCTGTGTCCAGAGCATCCAGAACCTCCTGTGTCCAGATCATCCAGAGCCTCCTGTGTCCAGATCATCCAGAGCCTCCTGTGTCCAGATCATCCAGAGCCTCCTGTGTCCAGATCATCCAGAGCATCCAGAGCCTCCTGTGTCCAGATCATCCAGAGCCTCCTGTGTCCAGATCATCCAGAGCCTCCTGTGTCCAGATCATCCAGAGCCTCCTGTGTCCAGAGCATCCAGAACCTCCTGTGTCCAGATCATCCAGAGCATCCAGAGCCTCCTGTGTCCAGAGCATCCAGAGCCTCCTGTGTCCAGATCATCCAGAGCCTCCTGTGTCCAGATCATCCAGAGCCTCCTGTGTCCAGATCATCCAGAGCCTCCTGTGTCCAGAGCATCCAGAACCTCCTGTGTCCAGATCATCCAGAGCCTCCTGTGTCCAGATCATCCAGAGCCTCCTGTGTCCAGATCATCCAGAGCCTCCAGTGTCCAGAGCATCCAGAGATTCAGTAGATTTAGTCGGATTACGAACTCTGGGAAGCTCTGGGAGCTTCACGTTGGGGTACAAGTCTGTAATCAAAAGCTGTGGGTGTGTTGGAATGACCTAAGCTGACCTGCCCCTAACCGGACCTAACCTTTCCCTAACCTGCCCCTAACCTGACCTTTCCCTAACCCGCCCCTAACCTTTCCCTAACCTGACTCTAACCTTTCCCTAACCTGACTCTAACCTTTCCCTAACCTAACCCGACCTAACCTTTCCCTAATCTTTCCCTAACCTAACCCTAACCTTTCCCTAACCTAACCTGACCTTTCCCTAACCCTAACCTGACCTAACCTTTCCCTAACCTGACCTGCCCAAACCTTTCCCTAACCTGCCCTAACCCTAACCTTTCCCTAACCTGACCTTTCCCTAACCTGCCCTAACCTTTCCCTAACCTGACCTAACCTTTCCCTAACCTTTCCCTAACCTTTCCCTAACCCTAACCTGACCCTAACCTTTTGTTTCTCTGTTGTGGTTGATAACATGAGCAGGATGTAAATCTTAATCCCTTCACATGTGCTTCCATTAATGGTTTTACCGCAAACAGAGAGGGGGAGGGAATCTCTGCCAGCGTCTCTCTGTGCCAAGTTACCAATCCCCAGGCAACGCTAATGATGCGTGGGGGGTTGGGAGGGGGGGGGTCTGCCGGCACTGGAGGCCCCAGAGGACAGTAGAATGTAGGGCATTTATAAGCTCATAAGCACGTTTGGAGAAGCACATTTTCCTGGTATGACAGAACATGCTAACCATGTCAACTCTTGCTTATCTGTTATTTCTTTAGGTGGTTCTAACCAGCACATTCATTTAAGTATCCAGGCAAACACTCTGTTACAGTAATATTAGACATTAGACATGAAGTTGCCTGATAATTGCTGAACTGCTAATCAGGCTAATTTCCCTAAGTAGCCCCTCCCTCGTCAAGGAAAAAAGCATGCCGTTTCGCTGACCTCCCCACCCCACCCCCACCCCTGTCTGGTTGGCTGATCACTAACACATGAACCGCTCACGAACCAAATGACATCACATTTCTACATGTTGGGCTACAGCTGACCAGAGCACCATGAGGTGATCTCAGATCTCAGACTCCACTCAATCATCCAATTAGGTTTCATATTGGAACAATGAGTCCTCCTCAGTTCATATGAACCAGACCTCTGTGTCCCCAGCAACACACTCAGTGGATCCAGGAGTAGAACACTGGAAAATCCCATATATTCACTTTCATGACAGCTTGGTTTGTTTTGTCTTCCTGGTGTGTTGGAAGAAACAAAACTTACTAAAATGATTACAAACAGCCAAGCATGTGTTAAACCAAAAATTAAGATGGAGTGCTGATTTACCTTCAATTATAAAGACACTGAGAGAAGCTTATTGGAAAAACAAGCTGAATTTACTCTAAAACAACCAAATTCTGTGGCTATAGTGTCAAATCTTTAGGCACGTTCTTTTATGCAATAGAGCTACTACCAAGCTACACCATAAAACACACCAAGCTACTCTATTTCATGGAGTACCACTTCATGGTAAATAAGTGTTTAAGCCTCACAGATCTTATTTATTCTTACAGAGAAAGGTCCTAACTTGCCCACAGAAATAAAAAATGTAAACATTGTGAGGCTGAAATGTGTCACATGGTGTCAACAGCAGGGCCGGCCCAGCTCAATATTGGGCCCTAGGCAAGATTTTAGCTGGTGCCCCATTGCAACGCAGCAAATTTGGATTTGCATTTTTTACTAGTTTGGCGCCCCCTATGGATGAATGCATTTGCCTATACCGGCTATGCAATGGGCCGGTTCTGGTCAACTGAAAGAGCATTAAAAACACCAAGACTTTGGTCTGTGTTTAAACTAAATCCTGTGGGAAAGTGGATTTAGATTTTCACAATTACTGCAAAGAGTTGCAGCAGTTAAACAGAATGTAATGTTTTAGTAAATTAGCTTTCATTTCCGTTTGTACAGGAATTTCATTAAGTTATTTACAGGATATGTTCCTGTCTGTAAGCCTCAGGCTTTTGCTTTGGCATCCAGCCTGTCACCTGTTTTTCAGGTAACCCCACATACCCACGTTGATATGCTTGACTGACATTATCAGCACCAGACAGCACATCATGTTCAGGACATTCCTTTGTCAGGGATTTTCTCATTTCACAAACACATCATTAGTTTAAATATTCTGCGTAGTTCACTCTGACTCTGGATCAGTTTCCCATATTCAGATTGTCCCAGTCTCAGCAGCGAGTCCACATCCCAATACATTATGGTGCAGGGCGATGACAACTGCATGCAGTGTTTTCATCATCTAAGCCGAAGTCAGGTGGTGTTGATAAGAGAGACTTATTGGCCGTGACAAAGTGATGCATCATGGTCCCTCCAGGCACAACGAACCTCTGCTTCCTTCTGTACGTCATGACAAAAACTGCATCTAAAACCTGAGGCATAACTCGATAACTGCTAACGCCCTGGCTCTTTTTCCTGTACATTTCTAAACATATTTCCATGCCTACACTTCTGCAGAGCTTGTCTGAAGCAATAGTATGACCCAGATTCTTGGAAAAAAAACTTTCTCTGCAGGCTTAAAAAAAACTATGTCTTGTCATGTTTACAGTTGACATTTAAACACTGTCCTGCCTTGTTTTCTAAGTAATGTAGCTTAGCTTACAAGCCCATCTAAGTCAACCAGACACAAAGGATAAACTTTCGCTTTCATCAAAGCCCCTGAATTAAGCCTGATCTCCAAAATACTGAAGTGCCTGTAACCTCCAGCCCTGTGGACAGGGTCCTGTTCTAGCATCTGTAACCTCCAGCCCTGTGGACAGGGTCCTGTTCTAGCATCTGTAACCTCCAGCCCTGTGGACAGGGTCCTGTTCTAGCATCTGTAACCTCCAGCCCTGTGGACAGGGTCCTGTTCTAGCATCTGTAACCTCCAGCCCTGTGGACAGGGTCCTGTTCTGTGGTACTAACCTCCATCAGGACAGCTGTGACATGTCATTAGTACAGAGAACAATGACAAGTAAGGGATTATTTTACCGTTGCAGAACTGCAGTAGAGTAGAAGTATCATAGAGACTGCTGTAGCTGGAGAAGCCGTCCTCCATTCTGGAACCGAGGCGTGCTCCTCCTCTCCCAACTCCCTCCCCACTCCTGCGAGTCCTCGTTACTTTTCCTTGCTCGCTCGTCACCTCCTTTCTCCACACAACATCCAGTTTTCTCAGGTCAGGCTGCCAGTGTCAGTCACCATGGCAACCCATTCACTCTGATTATGTCACGTGAACTCAAAGGTTCTCCTTTGCCCCTGGACTTCCTCAAATGATCCCCGGGGGAGTTGCCCAGAACGGGGAGCAGAGTGAACCCCTCCTAGAGAACTTTAAACCCTGGGCTGTCTTGCTCCTCTTAACCCTTCTTGCCTGTAGTCTTTCAAGTGCTGGCTGTCTGGTTGTAACCGTGTGCTGATCTCTACAAGAACAACAGCTTTAAGAAGCTTGAGCTGTAAGTGGAGCTCTGGCAGCAGCGACTGTGTGTGTGTGTGTGCGTGTTCGTAAGAGAAAAAAGTGTGTGTGTGCGCGTTTTACTGTTTGGATAATGCCTTGGACAGCCTAGCATGGGCCGGCCTTTTACTGACTAGGAGAACAGGGGGGGTTGGGCCTATTTCAAAACACAAATCCTCCCCCTCGCCTAGAGACAGAGTGTGTGTGTGTGTGTGTATGTGTGTGTGTGTGTGTGTGTGTGTGTGAAAGAGAGAGAGGCAGAGAGAGGCGGGGGGAAAGAGAAAGCTACAGAGGATGAAAAACAAAAGCAGACAGCCTCTGATCACAGGGAAGAGAGAAAATAGATGGGACACAAGGATGTGAAAAACGTTTGTAGCTGGGAGAAATATAGAAATGAGAATGAGATAATATTCAAAGTAATATGTTAATATAGTCACAGTATTTTCTCTACAGCTCCTCTGGCTCGCTGCCAGCAACTAATCCATGAGAAGAAAAAGAGCTTTTGTGTTTGAGGAGAAACAAAGGATATAAATACATTTAAAAAAGGTTATTTCTCAAACCGAAAAAAGGAACCAAGGGAAGAAAGGAATTTGTGCATTCACAGAAAAAACAACTTAGATGGAACACAAAAGATAAAAGGTAATATTCTGAATACATGAGAGCTGTTCCCTAAACCCCAGCCAGCACAGAGTTAAATAGTTTCACATACAAACATACAAACACATGAAAAACATGCCAAACCCACGAACAGTCAAGAAATCACGTCTGCTGAGATTGTAAGAATTCTATCTGCAAGACAGAGAAAGAACATCTGACAACAGGGCTCTGGACTGCAGCTGGGGATAAATAGAGGTCCTCTGCAATTCATTTAAACACACAGGACCTCTAGATGTGGCAGCTACTGTTGTCTAAAGTCCACATCACAAACGCACCAGCTGGTTATTAGAACGGGGCAGATTTGCAGCGTATCACTGGATCACGTCTGCTTCCACTGAATCATCTGGGACGACCCCCTGCGGAACTGGAACATCCAGTCAGCCAATGACATCATTCTCTCCGCGGCACACTCCAAAACGCACACACACACACACGCGCACACACACCTCCCCATCTGACCTCACTCTCCATTTAGCCCACTGAGCTGGATGAGGGTGTCATTGTGTGGATTAGTGGTTTTGCCAAGCCAGGCATTCGGCACTGAGGCTGGTTAATCTACAGCACAACTCCATGGTGCATTTTACTACAATATTTAGCCACACGTATATTAATAAGGTTAGTGACTGTGGCACAGTATATCTGAGTAACACATACTGACACACACATCCCAATGTGATAACACATACTGATACACACATCACAGCACAAATACACACACACATACACTTCCCTATGTGATAACACATACTGATACACACACACACACACACACACACACACACACTTCCCTATGTGATAACACATACTGATACACACATCACAGCACGAATACACACACATACACTTCCCTATGTGATGTCATATTACAGTAGTTGTGTTTCCTTGTCAGTAACTTGCCTTGGTACCATTACTAGATGTGGAAATCGCTTTAGCACAGAAACTACAAAAATATGAATATTAAAAAAAAATCAAATATATTCTGACCAAGGGTGGCATATTTAATTGTCATGGCAACACACATGCGTAAATGCCTCCAACTAACCCGCACACATGTATTTACAAATCAAACCGCACAGGACATAATCCAACCAGGAACACTGTAGCCACACCCGCTCAATCTGAAGTAGAAATATTGTTTATTACGGAAGTCTACTGACCTCTAGTGGCAGGATGTTGTAGTACACCCACTACATGTTTCCATAGAAACACAATGCTAACTAGCATTTGAGGCTACTTACTGCCAACTAATACAGTGATATTAAGTGACCCATAACACCCTGAAAAAGATCTCTGAAATCCACTGGTTATAATTATGAAATAATGATAAGTTACGGTGTGTTGTGTACATTTTCGGATAAATAACAGGAAGCAATTCCTTGTTTCTCTGCACATCATTCATATGATTGTATTGTATGTATTCATATAAATATGTCTAGATATGGTGTCAATGTAAAACCAGGGAACATGAAGGATGTATTCATATAAATATGTCTAGATATGGTGTCACTGTAAAACAAGCCTATTATGCCAGCCTATTATGCCACCTTATTATGCCAGCCTATTATGCCAGCCTATTATGCCACCTTATTATGCCAGCCTATTATGCCACCTTATTATGCCAGCCTATTATGCCAGCCTATTATGCCACCTTATTATGCCAGCCTATTATGCCAGCCTATTATGCCAGCCTATTATGCCAGCCTATTATGCCAGCCTATTATGCCACCTTATTATGCCAGCCTATTATGGCAGCCAATTATGCTAGCCTATTATGCCAGCCTATTATGCCACCTTATTATGCCAGCCTATTATGCCAGCCTATTATGCCAGCCTATTATGCTAGCCTATTATGCCAGCCTATTATGCTAGCCTATTATGCCAGCCTATTATGCCACCTTATTATGCCAGCCTATTATGCCACCTTATTATGCCAGCCTATTATGCCACCTTATTATGCCACCCTATTATGCCACCCTATTATGCCAGCCTATTATGCCACCCTATTATGCCACCCTATTATGCCAGCCTATTATGCCAGCCTATTTCCAGGGCTTTTTCTTTCCATAAACATTGCAGAAATGTATTACCTAGATATAATCAGGGCCAGGCCCAGTGCCACGAGGGGTACAACCTAGTTAGATTGGACTCAGCCTCCTCAGTTGTATTGGCTACCCCCCCCCCCGTTTCAGTTTTAAATAACCTATAGAAAAATAGCAACAAACTACTAGTTTAAATGTTTCCTCAGTCAATTCATCCTGTGCCGGGCTTGAAGAGCTGTGAAGATGGCTTGGAAAGACCCAGTTCGCATTGTAGTGAATGCAGAGCTAGCACAGAGCTAGCACAGAGCTAGCACAGAGCTAGCACAGAGCTAGCACAGAGCTAGCACAGAGCTAGCACAGAGCTAGCACAGAGCATGTTTTCTTCAGAACTTGTATATTTATACAGAGAGTGAGACCACCCCAGACTAGGGGAGATTGGCGCTGGCGTATTTATATTCAATTGTTTATGTTGGCAAACAGCAGCTCTTCACAGCACCCTTTCGGGACATGACCCCATCTCTTGGTGACTCTGGGTCAAACCAGATATTCAGGGCCACACGTAAGCAACCCCATTGTGGAACAAATCATTATCACGTGTTGTCAGGGTAACTATGTGACCCAGTTTGCACTCTGGAATAGATAACAGCTTGGAGGAAACTCGATGTCACATATTCAGTATGGACAAATCATTGTCGTTGCTAGGACGCTGGCCCCAGAACCCACCTCAGAACCCGCGCCAGAACCCACCCCAGAACCCGCCCCAGAACCCGCCCAGAACCCGCCCCAATCACGGCTCTCTGATACGAACATCCACAGTTATGTACTGGATACCACAGGAATCACGACTGAAATCTAGAGGCTCCATATATAGCCTGTTTGTTGTTCTAGTCTGTCTGTCTGTCTGTCTAGTATGTCTGTCTGTCTGTCTAGACTGCCTGTCTGTCTAGCCTGTCTGTTTCTCCAGTTGTCACGTCTGTCTGTTTCACAGTCTGATACTCACCCATTGGTGGTCCTTCACAGCCACAGTCTGACATGGTGATGTGGGACTCTTATAGTTGGTTACGTCCTGCTGCGGTCCAGAGTCTCTGGGATCTCCTGTTGTCTCTTCTCTCCTCACAGGGTGTGGGTCAGTTGACCCTCCTCTATACTGGCTGCTGTGTAAAATGGTGGAGTGACCACCGGCGAACCAGCCTGTTTGTTTACCCGTCTGTCTGTCAGCCTGTCTGTCTGCCTGTGTTATGACTGCAGGGCACCAGACCTGCCTGTCTTACACTCTTATGTCCAGGCTGCTATTGGACAGTACACAAGCCCTTCCCATTTGACAGTACACAAGCCCTTCCCATTGGACAGTCCACAAGCCCTTCCCATTGGACAGTCCACAAGCCCTTCCTATTGGACAGTACACAAGCCCTTCCCATTGGACATCACGCAAGCCCTTCACATTGGACAGTACACAAGCCCTTCCCATTTGACAGAACACAAGCCCTTCACATTGGACAGTACACAAGCCCTTCCCATTTGACAGAACACAAGCCCTTCCCATTGGACAGAACACAAGCCCTTCCCATTGGACAGTACACAAGCCCTTCCTATTGCATGACTCATCTTATTTCATCTCATGCATATTTAAAGGCCACCATATTAGGTAACATTCTTCACTCTACTCTGTCCTCTGGGCACTTCTTACTTTTTCCTATTCAGTCATTCTAATAATGATAACATGTCCATGCATTTTCATTTCCTCAAACTAAGATATTTTATTTTGACAAACAGGGAAATATTAATAACATGAACACACAAACAATATAGATTTACATTGTTGTTCTTTGATACCAAAAACCTTGTATATATATTACATGGATTTGACACGGTTGAAAGCAGTAGAAACAACAAATCTGGAAAAGTTAGGCAAAGATGGTTTAAAACCTGCAGAAGTCGTAGTAATACTGTCTTTTTGTTGCTAGAGGGCGCTGTGTCCCATTGGACCCATTGATCCATGTCAAACGCTGGGCTCAAACTCAACTGCTGTGAGGGAAAGACATTTCATCAAGGAAGAAGCCAATGGGTTTGGTCACAAATGTCTTCTAAATGGACAATGGCCCGAGCATATTGTCAAAGTGTGTGGCAAAATGGCTTGAGAACAATTACATGTATCTAAGTGGCCATCACAACCTCAATCCAATGACGACATTTGAGAACTAGAACTGGAACCTAAAAAGCGTTTGCAAAGCAAGGAGGTCTATAAACCTGACACCATTACATTTCTGTCAGTCGGGATAAAATTCACCTCACATATTGTGGGAAGCTTCTGGAAGGCAACCCTAAATGTTTAACACAAGTTAAACAATTAAATGTTACCAAATAGTAACTAAGGGCATGTAAATTTCTGACCCACTGGGAATGTGATAAGAGAAATAAAGGCTTAAATAAATCATTCTCTGTATTAGAGAATGACAAAATGTTAAATACCTTAAAATAAAGTGTCTATCCTGACTTAAGAAAAGGAATGTTTACTTGTATTAAATGTCAGGGATTATGAATATCTGAGTTTAAATGTATTTGGCTACGGTGTGTGTGAACTTCCCCTGTATGTACTGCACATTATATTTAATCTGTATTGACCATATGTGTAATGTGGAAAACAGCTGATGACATATCACCTGTCAAAATTGCACCTTTGGGTTCAATATTTTACCTGTTTCAACAGTAAATAAAAAACCCAACTTTGTAACAAAATAATACAAAAAGGTAAAAGACTTTGTTGATGCTTGTCCAACCACCCGCACATGAACTCCTACATCACAAGTTAATGGTTTAAACATTGGCTTGCTTGTTGGAAGGTAAACTTAAGGCACAATCCCAAAGGGGCGTCTTTCAAAGTAACCGCGACTCAGCTGAGAAGCCTGTTCAAGTCTTAGCTGTACAATTACTGTTGAAGACCTCCCACAAGCGTGGATCAGTTTACATGGTTTATGCCGTCTACATAGAGAACATGCTGGAGACACCTTCAGGCCCTTCAGTCATTCGTCAATGGCGACGTGTTACAAAAGGCCCAGACGTGGTGTTAATGATTCTGGGTGCCGCTTTATGTGTCACCTGACACTAACAACCTGAACCGCGTCTCGGACCTGAACACTGAGGAGGTCACGGTCACAGTTAAGAATTACAACAGCAGCTTTAACCTTTTTATGGCAGATCCAGGATGGTAATCTGGTACGATCTACGTGGTCACAGACTGAAGCTAACAAACCAGGCTAGTAGAGGTTGACCCAGCACTTTTCTTTCCTCATCTCATCCCAGGTTCCAGATCTAAACCCCCCACATCGTCTTTGATCTCCCTTCCTTGTTTAGTGTAGCTCTGAAGGGTTGTTATCCAAACGTAACCCTAGTGCCACGGAAAACCCCTCTGCTGACTAAAGTTTTGGATTGGCACTGATAGTTTCACTTCTGTGACTGTGTTAGGGTTAGGGTTAGGACTTTAAATGAGAGCCCAAATTGCCCCACTTACTGAAAATAAATGTTAAAAACACTTCCATTATAATTGATGCTGCGCAAATTCACTTTTGGGCAACCAGCAAAAATACAATTATGTGTAATAAAACTGAATGATTCTTCTAATGAGTTTTTCTCTTTTAGTATGTTGGCCGTACAATATAAAGGGTTATGGTGGTACAGGTTTGGCCCCTGGGGTGTTTAGTTACTCTCATTATTACAGGTAACCAATAAGGTATTTAATGAATATGACAGACACACTGTTAATGATGCAGTCCTAATTAACTCCTAATGGTCCTCACTTTAACAGCCCCTCCATGAGTTCCATAATGGCTTTATGACGCCTGGGGCAATACGCTAATTAAGGAGCTGTTTGCACTGTTTTGCAGGGCTTCAACTCGCCAGTTAAAAGCTGCTGCATTTCTGTTTAACTCTTAACATGCCGTGTCAGGTTATAGTTGTCAGCGCACCAGGTAAACACATAAACAGAGGACACAGAACCTGTGTCAGTCAAAATTGTAAATCACTGGAGATCCTGTATAAAAGGTTTTTACTTTCCTGCACTTGCTGAAGGCCAATGGGATGTCTACATACGGCCAACCCTACAGTAGACAAGTGAAGTCAATCAGATCATACTGCCAACCCTACAGTAGACAAGTGAAGTCAATCAGATCATACTGCCAACCCTACAGTAGACAAGTGAAGTCAATCAGATCATACTGCCAACCCTACAGTAGACAAGTGAAGTCAATCAGATCATACTGCCAACCCTACAGTAGACAAGTGAAGTCAATCAGATCATACTGCCAACCCTACAGTAGACAAGTGAAGTCAATCAGATCATACTGCCAACCCTACAGTAGACAAGTGAAGTCAATCAGATCATACTGCCAACCCTACAGTAGACAAGTGAAGTCAATCAGATCATACTGCCAACCCTACAGTAGACAAGTGAAGTCAATCAGATCAAGCCTGTTGCCTCTTCTCTCCTCACATGATGTGGGTCAGCTGCTTTGCCAGTGTGTCGCTCTATTGTTCTTTATGGTTGATCACACAAGGGGCAGCTGAAGATAAAGGCATTTATCTAGTTGATACTGGAACGTGTTTATTCTGTTCCGGGTGGCACAAAAGGCCCACTCTAATCAGTACAGGAGGAGGTTGGGTAAGAGTAAGGGTGGGGTAAGAGTAAGGGTGGGGTAAGAGTAAGGTTGGGGTAAGAGTAAGGGTTGGGTAAGAGTAAGGGTGGGGTAAGAGTAAGGGTGGGGTAAGAGTAAGGGTGGGGTAAGAGTAAGGTTGGGGTAAGAGTAAGGGTTGGGTAAGAGTAAGGGTGGGGTAAGAGTAAGGGTGGGGTAAGAGTAAGGTTGGGGTAAGAGTAAGGGTTGGGTAAGAGTAAGGGTGGGGTAAGAGTAAGGGTGGGGTAAGAGTAAGGGTGGGGTAAGAGTAAGGGTGGGGTAAGAGTAAGGGTGGGGTAAGAGTAAGGTTGGGGTAAGAGTAAGGGTTGGGGGTAAAGTAAGACTAAGGGTGGGGTAAGAGTAAGGGTGGGGTAAGAGTAAGGGTGAGGTAAGAGTAAGGGTGGGGTAAGAGTAAGAGTAAGGGTGGGGTAAGAGTAAGGGTGGGGTAAGAGTAAGGGTGAGGTAAGAGTAAGGGTGAGGTAAGAGTAAGGGTGGGGTAAGAGTAAGGGTTGGGTAAGAGTAAGGGTTGGGTAAGAGTAAGGGTGGGGTAAGAGTAAGGGTGGGGTAAGAGTAAGGTTGGGGTAAGAGTAAGGGTTGGGTAAGAGTAAGGGTGGGGTAAGAGTAAGGGTGGGGTAAGAGTAAGGGTGGGGTAAGAGTAAGGGTGGGGTAAGAGTAAGGGTGGGGTAAGAGTAAGGTTGGGGTAAGCGTAAGGGTTGGGTAAGAGTAAGGGTGAGGTAAGACTAAGGGTGGGGTAAGAGTAAGGGTGGGGTAAGAGTAAGGGTGAGGTAAGAGTAAGGGTGGGGTAAGAGTAAGAGTAAGGGTGAGGTAAGAGTAAGGGTGGGGTAAGAGTAAGGGTGAGGTAAGAGTAAGGGTGAGGTAAGAGTAAGGGTGGGGTAAGAGTAAGGGTTAAGAGTAAGGGTTGGGTAAGAGTAAGGGTGAGGTAAGGTAAGGGTGAGGTAAGAGTAAGGGGGTAAGAGTAAGGGTGGGGTAAGAGTAAGGGTGGGGTAAGAGTAAGGGTGGGGTAAGAGTAAGGGTGGGGTAAGAGTAAGGGTGGGGTAAGAGTAAGGTGGGGTAAGAGTAAGAGTGAGGTAAGAGTAAGGGTGGGGTAAGGGTGAGGTAAGAGTAAGGGTGGGGTAAGAGTAAGGGTGGGGTAAGAGTAAGGGTGGGGTAAGAGTAAGGGTGAGGTAAGAGTAAGGGTGGGGTAAGAGTAAGGGTTGGGTAAGATACCCCAGGACAAAAGTCAAAGGCCTTTCATTTGAACTCCAGCTGTGAGGCCAGGCCACATGTATCCAGAATCTGGTTCCCCTCCCCCAGTCCACAGTCCTGCCCTCAGGTCCTCAGCTGCAGATTAACAGAGACGGTGTGCTGGGACAGGGAGAGGGTGGGGCTGTGGTAGAGGGTGGGGCTGGAGGGTGGGGCTGTGGTAGAGGTGGAGGGTGTGGCTGGGGTAGAGGTGGAGGGTGGGGCTGTTGTAGAGGTGGAGGGTGGGGCTGGAGGGTGGGGCTGGGGTAGAGGTGGAGGGTGTGGCTGGGGTAGAGGTGGAGGGTGGGGCTGTTGTAGAGGTGGAGGGTGGGGCTGGAGGGTGCGGCTGGGGTAGAGGTGGAGGGTGGGACTGGGGTAGAGGTGGAGGGTGGGGCTGTTGTAGAGGTGGAGGGTGGGGCTGGAGGGTGCGGCTGGGGTAGAGGTGGAGGGTGGGACTGGGGTAGAGGTGGAGGGTGGGGCTGGAGGGTGGGGCTGGAGGGTGGGGCTGGAGGGTGGGGCTGGAGGGTGGGGCTGGAGGGTGGGGCTGTCGGAGCCACCGGTTTGATGGATGTCCTGTGGGGGTAGGGCTCGGGGCGGGGGGGGTTAGTCAAAAGGGAAGCAGCTCCAGACCAACATTTCTGATTTTGGGGACTAAAGGGTACCTGGAGATCTGACCGACCCGTACTGACCGACCCGTACTGACCGACCCGTACTGACCGACCCGTACTGACCGACCCGTACTGACCGACCCGTACTGACCCGTACTGACCGACCCGTACTGACCCGTACTGACCGACCCGTACTGACCGACCCGTACTGACCGACCCGTACTGACCGACCCGTACTGACCCGTACTGACCGACCCGTACTGACCGACCCGTACTGACCGACCAGTACTGACCCGTACTGACCGACCCGTACTGACCGACCCATACTGACCGAACAGTACTGACCCGTACTGACCAACCCGTACTGACCGACCTGTACTGACCGACCAGTTCAGGTTCCAACAGCAATTTGAGAATGGGGGTGGGCGGAGTCAATCAGCCGTGATAGGGCCCTGTACTAGAGCCCCGTGCTAAAGCCCCTTCTGGTTCCTGGGTCTGGACCTGGTTTTGGCTCCTGGGTCTGGAACTGTCCAGTTAATTACGGCTCCCCAGAGAAACAGCTCTGTCAGCTGACAGTCACATGATGCATTCACAGAGTCACTTGAATATCAGCTGGTAGAACTCATCACACTATGGTTGTGTGTAGTCATGTGTTGAATTTCTAATGTATTCCTGTATTGAATCTCTAATGTATTCCTGTATTGAATCTCTAATGTATTCCCGTATTAAATCTCTAATGTATTCCCGTATTAAATCTCTAATGTATTCCCGTATTAAATCTCTAATGTATTCCTGTATTGAATCTCTAATGTATTCCTGTATTGAATCTCTAATGTATTCCCGTATTAAATCTCTAATGTATTCCTGTATTGAATCTCTAATGTATTCCCGTATTAAATCTCTAATGTATTCCTGTATTGAATCTCTAATGTATTCCTGTATTGAATCTCTAATGTATTCCCGTATTAAATCTCTAATGTATTCCTGTATTGAATCTCTAATGTATTCCCGTATTAAATCTCTAATGTATTCTCGTGTTAAATCTCTAATGTATTCCTGTATAAAATCTCTAATGTATTCCCGTATTAAATCTCTAATTTATTCTCGTGTTAAATCTCTAATGTATTCCTGTATAAAATCTCTAATGTATTCTCGTATTAAATCTCTAATTTATTCTCGTGTTAAATCTCTAATGTATTCCTGTATAAAATCTCTAATGTATTCCCGTATTAAATCTCTAATTTATTCTCGTGTTAAATCTCTAATGTATTCCTGTATTGAATCTCTAATTTATTCTCGTGTTAAATCTCTAATGTATTCCTGTATTGAATCTCTAATGTATTCCCGTATTAAATCTCTAATGTATTCCCGTCTTCGATCTAAAACCAGATAGCAGTTCCCCAGTCAGTCAATCATTAATCAGCCTTATCACATCAACCACCTCCAACCTGAGCTGCAGGGGACAAGGTTCAGAGACAATGAGACAACAACCATCCCCCCAGCAGCCCCAGGACCTGGTCATACCCAACCCCAGGCTCTGTTAGCTATCTCTGGCAGTGGCTGGTGTCAATAGCCCCTACTCTCCATGGAACCCAGTGGTGACCCTGCAAACAGGGCAGATGGGGTTTCCTTTCGTGTGCTAACTGGAGTTTTAAGTTGAATTGTTTCTGTAGATCCTTCGTATCATTGACTTGTTCCAGGAGAAAGGTTTCGAATGCAAAAAGCATTTCCATGTATTAACATGTATTAATTAAGGCCTCATAATGGCCAGTGATTATGGACATGCAGTCTCTGGGCTTTGTGTAAACTTTGCAGAGCACAGTACATCTTGGGGTCCACCTCCCTTGGGGTCCCGCTCCTTTAAAATCGGTAATATATTGGGGAGGACAAGCCCACTCAGACACACATGGGTGTGAAGTGTGATTGGTTAGTTGGATAAGAGCACACAGTATTTCATTTGCACACAGTATTACACAGGCTCCAAAAACAACCAAGTGTTTATTATTATTTTTTAAATATGAACAAATGCGCAAAAATACAGAAAAACTAAATAAAGAAAGAAAATGTATTGAACGCAATCTCTTTCATGGAAAAAGTTAAAAAGGTCTCCACCCACAAGGTGTAAAAAATCAACATTACCATTGTAATGACACGTATATTAACATATTATTAACCCTAACCCATTAATAACACATATATTAACATATCATTAACCCTAACCCATTGTAATGACACATATATTAACATATCATTAACCCTAACCCATTGTAATGACACATATATTAACATATCATTAACCCTAACCCATTGTAATGACACATATATTAACATATCATTAACCCTAACCCTAACCCATTGTAATGACACATATATTAACATATCATTAACCCTAACCCATTGTAATGACACATATATTAACATATGATTAACCCTAAACCTAACCCATTGTAATGACACATATATTAACATATTATTAACCCTTACCCTATATCCATCTGACATCACACTAAGTCACAGGATTCTGTGGTACAGTGACATCTATATGTATTTGAGTAAGAGCTTGAGGTTCTTTTATTTACGGACATCAAACAGTCAGCTGATCAGTTTGAGTGTCGTTGTCGTTCCATTGTGCCAGCCAGCATAGGGTTAATGTTATATGCTCCAAAACACAAGCTGAAGACACAAGTTCATCATAATTATTCCAGAGGGAAAAATCCCCTAAAAAAGCTGCCAGATCACACAAAGCACTGAGTAAAATCCCAATAAATACATCACATTCATTGGTTTGCTTCAAGACACCCCCACTCAAAACCTCCCATTTTCCCAACTCCTACACTCTATCTACTGATGGGGCTTTGGTCTTTTTCATGTACACCTCTGAGTTTCCATCTGGAACCAGATGACTGAAACTACTTTGGAACGAGGCGAGGAGCCGTCCTGTAGAAGGAAAAGATAAAGCAATAAGAAAAACGTGACAGCTTAATATCAGATTGAATGGAGAGAAACCCGTTTACAGAGAACTTAAGTATTTAGGGGGGTTGAACATGCTTTAGGACTCCTTTAAAAAGAAAACAAGGTGTTCCTTGTCTTTGATTTTTAAAGGTGTCAAATAGCAAAAACATGTCCTCGTTAAATGTGTACCTTTTGGTTTGCTCAGACTGCAGATACACCAACCTGTCCAGGGTCTCTGTTTGATCAGACTGCAGATACACTAACCTGTCCAGGTTCTCTGTTTGCTCAGACTGCAGATACACTAACCTGTCCAGGTTCTCTGTTTGCTCAGACTGCAGATACACCAACCTGTCCAGGTTCTCTGTTTGATCAGACTGCAGATACACTAACCTGTCCAGGTTCTCTGTTTGATCAGACTGCAGATACACCAACCTGTCCAGGTTCTCTGTTTGATCAGACTGCAGATACACCAACCTGTCCAGGTTCTCTGTTTGATCAGACTGCAGATACACTAACCTGTCCAGGTTCTCTGTTTGATCAGGCTGCAGATACACTAACCTGTCCAGGTTCTCTGTTTGATCAGACTGCAGATACACTAACCTGTCCAGGTTCTCTGTTTGCTCAGACTGCAGATACACCAACCTGTCCAGGTTCTCTGTTTGATCAGACTGCAGATACACCAACCTGTCCAGGTTCTCTGTTTGATCAGACTGCAGATACACCAACCTGTCCAGGTTCTCTGTTTGATCAGACTGCAGATACACCAACCTGTCCAGGTTCTCTGTTTGATCAGACTGCAGATACACTAACCTGTCCAGGTTCTCTGTTTGATCAGACTGCAGATACACTAACCTGTCCAGGTTCTCTGTTTGATCAGACTGCAGATACACTAACCTGTCCAGGTTCTCTGTTTGATCAGACTGCAGATACACTAACCTGTCCAGGGTCTCTGTTTGATCAGACTGCAGATACACTAACCTGTCCAGGTTCTCTGTTTGATCAGACTGCAGATACACTAACCTGTCCAGGTTCTCTGTTTGATCAGACTGCAGATACACTAACCTGTCCAGGTTCTCTGTTTGATCAGACTGCAGATACACTAACCTGTCCAGGTTCTCTGTTTGATCAGACTGCAGATACACTAACCTGTCCAGGTTCTCTGTTTGATCAGACTGCAGATACACTAACCAGTCCAGGTTCTCTGTTTGATCAGACTGCAGATACACTAACCTGTCCAGGTTCTCTGTTTGATCAGACTGCAGATACACTAACCTGTCCAGGTTCTCTGTTTGATCAGACTGCAGATACACTAACCTGTCCAGGTTCTCTGTTTGATCAGACTGCAGATACACTAACCTGTCCAGGTTCTCTGTTTGATCAGACTGCAGATACACTAACCTGTCCAGGTTCTCTGTTTGATCAGACTGCAGATACACCAACCTGTCCAGGTTCTCTGTTTGATCAGACTGCAGATACACTAACCTGTCCAGGTTCTCTGTTTGCTCAGACAGAAGCTGGAACACTGTGGATGGGAGTTACATATGAAGGCAGCCTCTCTAACACTGTGTACAGACAGCAAGCATCCAAATTGGCTGTACGACGGCCAGCATCTGTAATCCATATTTCCAGAGGTGCTCACACCTCTCATGACCGCATAATCTAAAAGGGGTGAGAAAAAACACCTTTCAGTCTTTCAGGGAACGCTGTGGGGCTTGGGCGAAACTCATCTGCTAAACATTAGCACGCGAATTAGCCGAGGCTGTCCACCACTCCAACCAGACTTCAGAACAGAAGTGAACTCATTCCCAGCGGTGGGGAGGTGGCACGGTGTCAGGTTACACCTCTGGTATTCCAGGCCACGGTTGGAGGTTTTGGAGGCATGGTAATGGACTAACAAGCATACCAGTTGGGGCATTTCTGAGGCAAACAGAGGGTTCACTTTAAGAGTGAAAAATGAGGGCTGTCACTGAGGGGTAAAATGGACTGGCTTATGCCCCAGAAACACACTGTTCCTTTATAAGAACTCTGGGTGGAAATTTGGGGGAGAATATCTGTTTTACCCTAACCGTGCTCTATTGACTTGCTGATTCTCGGGATATAAATAGATGTTGTATGTCAGTCAACATACATATCATTATAGATCATTTAAAAGATCTATGAGTCTATGGGAGTTAAGCCTGTAATTAAAGCCTTGTACCAGAGCGTCACAGATCCACTGTTTCTTTTCAAAACTACTTCACAATCATCAAAATGGTGTTTGTCTAAAAAATTCCTTCATATTTTCAGGCCAAGTAAACTCAGACCACTTTCCCATAATGTAGCAGTTAAAACAAGCTGGAGCTGGATAATATCCGTGAAGGATCTCTGCCAGTCATTTCTGTTATTCATATATTACCAAGGGAAGGGAGGGGCTGGGAGCAATGTAAAAATCATTAAGACTCAAACAAAAGCCAGAGTATGTAGTTATACAGGTTAACTTTATAAAAGCCAGAGTATGTAGTTAGACAGGTTAACTTTATAAAAGCCAGAGTATATAGTTATACAGGTTAACTTTATAAAAGCCAGAGTATGTAGTTATACAGGTTAACTTTATAAAAGCCAGAGTATGTAGTTAGACAGGTTAACTTTATAAAAGCCAGAGTATGTAGTTAGACAGGTTAACTTTATAAAAGCCAGAGTATGTAGTTAGACAGGTTAACTTTATAAAAGCCAGAGTATGTAGTTATACAGGTTAACTTTATAAAAGCCAGAGTATGTAGTTATACAGGTTAACTTTATAAAAGCCAGAGTATGTAGTTAGACAGGTTAACTTTATAAAAGCCAGAGTATGTAGTTAGACAGGTTAACTTTATAAAAGCCAGAGTATGTAGTTAGACAGGTTAACTTTATAAAAGCCAGAGTATGTAGTTAGACAGGTTAACTTTATAAAAGCCAGAGTATATAGTTATACAGGTTAACTTTATAAAAGCCAGAGTATGTAGTTAGACAGGTTAACTTTATAAAAGCCAGAGTATATAGTTATACAGGTTAACTTTATAAAAGCCAGAGTATGTAGTTATACAGGTTAACTTTATAAAAGCCAGAGTATGTAGTTAGACAGGTTAACTTTATAAAAGCCAGAGTATGTAGTTATACAGGTTAACTTTATAAAAGCCAGAGTATGTAGTTAGACAGGTTAACTTTATAAAAGCCAGAGTATGTAGTTATACAGGTTAACTTTATAAAAGCCAGAGTATGTAGTTAGACAGGTTAACTTTATAAAAGCCAGAGTATGTAGTTAGACAGGTTAACTTTATAAAAGCCAGAGTATGTAGTTATACAGGTTAACTTTATAAAAGCCAGAGTATGTAGTTAGACAGGTTAACTTTATAAAAGCCAGAGTATGTAGTTAGACAGGTTAACTTTATAAAAGCCAGAGTATGTAGTTATACAGGTTAACTTTATAAAAGCCAGAGTATGTAGTTTTACTTTAAAAGCCAGAGTATGTAGTTAGACAGGTTAACTTTATAAAAGCCAGAGTATGTAGTTATACAGGTTAACTTTATAAAAGCCAGAGTATGTAGTTAGACAGGTTAACTTTATAAAAGCCAGAGTATATAGTTATACAGGTTAACTTTATAAAAGCCAGAGTATGTAGTTATACAGGTTAACTTTATAAAAGCCAGAGTATGTAGTTATACAGGTTAACTTTATAAAAGCCAGAGTATGTAGTTAGACAGGTTAATTAGACTGGTTTTAACTTTACAGCATATTACCTCTGATTAATGATGGGATGTAGCTGTCCAGGTGCAAACCAGACCGGTACAGATGAAGCACGTCTTTAAAGGCTTCCAGCGTGTCATTTATACTGCTTCTCAGCTCTCCTGGTGAAACACAGATGGGTTAGTCCTGGTACTGATAATGACATGGTACTGATAATGACCTGGTACTGATAATGACCTGGTACTGATGATGACCTGGTACTGATAATGACCTGGTACTGATAATGACCTGGTACTGATAATGACATGGTACTGATGATGACCTGGTACTGATAATGTCCTGGTACTGATAATGACCTGGTACTGATAATGACCTGGTACTGATAATGTCCTGGTACTGATAATGACCTGGTACTGATAATGTCCTGGTACTGATAATGACCTGGTACTGATAATGACCTGGTACTGATAATGACCTGGTACTGATAATGACCTGGTACTGATAATGACCTGGTACTGATGATGACCTGGTACTGATGATGACCTGGTACTGATGATGACCTGGTACTGATAATGACCTGGTACTGATAATGTCCTGGTACTGATAATGTCCTGGTACTGATAATGACCTGGTACTGATAATGTCCTGGTACTGATAATGACCTGGTACTGATAATGACCTGGTACTGATGATGACCTGGTACTGATGATGACCTGGTACTGATGATGACCTGGTACTGATAATGACCTGGTACTGATAATGACCTGGTACTGATGATGACCTGGTACTGATAATGTCCTGGTACTGATAATGACATGGTACTGATGATGACCTGGTACTGATAATGTCCTGGTACTGATAATGACCTGGTACTGATAATGACCTGGTACTGATAATGTCCTGGTACTGATAATGACCTGGTACTGATAATGTCCTGGTACTGATAATGACCTGGTACTGATAATGACCTGGTACTGATAATGACCTGGTACTGATAATGACCTGGTACTGATAATGACCTGGTACTGATAATGACCTGGTACTGATAATGACCTGGTACTGATAATGACCTGGTACTGATAATGACCTGGTACTGATAATGACCTGGTACTGATGATGACCTGGTACTGATAATGACCTGGTATGATGACCTGGTACTGATGATGACCTGGTACTGATAATGACCTGGTACTGATAATGTCCTGGTACTGATAATGACCTGGTACTGATAATGACCTGGTACTGACAATGTCCTGGTACTGATAATTACCTGGTACTGACAATGACCTGGTACTGATAATGACCTGGTACTGATAATGACCTGGTACTGATAATGACCTGGTACTGATAATGACTGGTACTGGATGACCTGGTACTGATATGACCTGGTACTGATGATGACCTGGTACTGATAATGACCTGGTACTGATAATGACCTGGTACTGATAATGACCTGGTACTGACAATGTCCTGGTATGACCTGGTACTGACAATGACCTGGTACTGATAATGACCTGGTACTGATAATGACCTGGTACTGATAATGACCTGGTACTGATAATGACCTGGTACTGATAATGACCTGGTACTGATAATGACCTGGTACTGATAATGACCTGGTACTGATAATGACCTGGTACTGATAATGACCTGGTACTGATGATGACCTGGTACTGATAATGACCCTGATAATGTCCTGGTACTGGTACTGATAATGACCTGGTACTGATAATGACCTGGTACTGATAATGACCTGGTACTGATAATGACCTGGTACTGATAATGACCTGGTACTGATAATGACCTGGTACTGACAATGACCTGGTACTGACAATGACCTGGTACTGATAATGACCTGGTACTGATAATGACCTGGTACTGATAATGACCTGGTACTGATAATGACCTGGTACTGATAATGACCTGGTGCTGATGATGACCTGGTACTGATAATGACCTGGTACTGATGATGACCTGGTACTGATGATGACCTGGTACTGATAATGACCTGGTACTGACAATGACCTGGTACTGATAATGACCTGGTACTGAGAATGACCTGGTACTGACGATGTCCTGGTACTGATGATGACCTGGTACTGATAATGACCTGGTACTGACAATGACCTGGTACTGATAATGACCTGGTACTGATGATGACCTGGTACTGATGATGATGGTGATGAGAACACATCAAAATCACACCACTCGTGCACAAATGGTGACCTCACCAGTCCATGATATTATTAATGAGTAATAACATGAAGTCCATGATATTATTAATGAGTAATAACATGAAGTCCATGATATTATTAATGAGTAATAACATGAAGTCCATGATATTATTAATGAGTAATAACATGAAGTCCAGGATATTATTAATGAGTAATAACATGAAGTCCAGGATATTATTAATGAGTAATAACATGAAGTCCATGATATTATTAATGAGTAATAACATGAAATCCAGGATATTATTAATGAGTAATAACATGAAGTCCAGGATATTATTAATGAGTAATAACATGAAGTCCAGTGCTCACCGGTTGTGTTCATGATGTTGTCCACTAGATGTTTTAAAGCAGGTGGGGTTTGATGGGGAAGCAGGTAGGTGAAAAAATATCTGAGTTAAAAGAAACACAAAGAAATCATGTGGTAAACCTCTCAGTATATTTAGTGAATACATGCTGTTAAATAATACGGAAACACATAAAGTAATCATGTGGTAAACCTCTCAGTATCTTTAGTGAATACATGCTGTTAAATAATACGGTAAAAGAAAAAAATAAACATGATCTAGGTGAGCTGACAAAAAGTGTCTCAACGATAAAATATATTCTGCCAAATCATCCTGGATTGTTTTCCACCAATGTTTGGTTACCATGGTGATGGTTTCTGTTTGGTTACCATGGTGATGGTCTCCATTACCCTGATAAACACAACCTCAAAAATTGAGAAGGAGATTCTTCATTGAGCTTGTTTTTTTAGTCCAGGAAAATATCGGATTTCATCTGGGAAACCAGCCCAAAGATTGAAGCAATGAAATTACTACATTTCACCCACTGAACAAAACGGTTGAAAATGTCCTTTTTTGTGACGGAGGTCAGGCTTGACAATAGCAGTGTTACATTATTACCTGTAGGCGTTATAAAGGTTCCTCATACTGTTGATAATAGCAGTGTTACATTATTACCTGTAGGCGTTATAAAGGTTCCTCATACTGTTGATAATAGCAGTGTTACATTATTACCTGTAGGCGTTATAAAGGTTCCTCATACTGTTGATAATAGCAGTGTTACATTATTACCTGTAGGCGTTATAAAGGTTCCTCATACTGTTGATAATAGCAGTGTTACATTATTACCTGTAGGCGTTATAAAGGTTCCTCATACTGTTGATAATAGCAGTGTTACATTATTACCTGTAGGCGTTATAAAGGTTCCTCATACTGTTGATAATAGCAGTGTTACATTATTACCTGTAGGCGTTATAAAGGTTCCTCATACTGTTGATAATAGCAGTGTTACATTATTACCTGTAGGCGTTATAAAGGTTCCTCATACTGTTGATAATAGCAGTGTTACATTATTACCTGTAGGCGTTATAAAGGTTCCTCATGCTGTTGATAATAGCAGTGTTACATTATTACCTGTAGGCGTTATAAAGGTTCCTCATACTGTTGACAATAGCAGTGTTACATTATTACCTGTAGGCGTTATAAAGGTTCCTCATACTGTTGATAATAGCAGTGTTACATTATTACCTGTAGGCGTTATAAAGGTTCCTCATACTGTTGATAATAGCATTGTTACATTATTACCTGTAGGCGTTATAAAGGTTCCTCATACTGTTGATAATAGCAGTGTTACATTATTACCTGTAGGCGTTATAAAGGTTCCTCATACTGTTGATAATAGCAGTGTTACATTATTACCTGTAGGCGTTATAAAGGTTCCTCATACTGTTGACAATAGCATTGTTACATTATTACCTGTAGGCGTTATAAAGGTTCCTCATACTGTAGCAGTGTTACATTATTAATAGCAGTGTTACATTGATTACCTGTAGGCGTTATAAAGGTTCCTCATACTGTTGATAATAGCAGTGTTACATTATTACCTGTAGGCGTTATAAAGGTTCCTCATACTGTTGATAATAGCAGTGTTACATTATTACCTGTAGGCGTTATAAGGTTCCTCATACTGTTGATAATAGCAGTGTTACATTATTACCTGTAGGCGTTATAAAGGTTCCTCATACTGTTGATAATAGCAGTGTTACATTATTACCTGTAGGCGTTATAAAGGTTCCTCATACTGTTGATAATAGCATTGTTACATTATTACCTGTAGGCGTTATAAAGGTTCCTCATACTGTTGATAATAGCAGTGTTACATTATTACCTGTAGGCGTTATAAAGGTTCCTCATACTGTTGATAATAGCAGTGTTACATTATTACCTGTAGGCGTTATAAAGGTTCCTCATGCTGTTGATAATAGCAGTGTTACATTATTACCTGTAGGCGTTATAAAGGTTCCTCATGCTGTTGATAATAGCAGTGTTACATTATTACCTGTAGGCGTTATAAAGGTTCCTCATGCTGTTGATAATAGCAGTGTTACATTATTACCTGTAGGCGTTATAAAGGTTCCTCATACTGTTGATAATAGCATTGTTACATTATTACCTGTAGGCGTTATAAAGGTTCCTCATGCTGTTGATAATAGCAGTGTTACATTATTACCTGTAGGCGTTATAAAGGTTCCTCATACTGTTGATAATAGCAGTGTTACATTATTACAAGTAGGCGTTATAAAGGTTCCTCATACTGTTGATAATAGCAGTGTTACATTATTACCTGTAGGCGTTATAAAGGTTCCTCATGCTGTTGATAATAGCAGTGTTACATTATTACAAGTAGGCGTTATAAAGGTTCCTCATACTGTTGATAATAGCAGTGTTACATTATTACCTGTAGGCGTTATAAAGGTTCCTCATACTGTTGATAATAGCAGTGTTACATTATTACCTGTAGGCGTTATAAAGGTTCCTCATACTGTTGATAATAGCAGTGTTACATTATTACAAGTAGGCGTTATAAAGGTTCCTCATACTGTTGATAATAGCAGTGTTACATTATTACCTGTAGGCGTTATAAAGGTTCCTCATACTGTTGATAATAGCATTGTTACATTATTACCTGTAGGCGTTATAAAGGTTCCTCATGCTGTTGATAATAGCAGTGTTACATTATTACAAGTAGGCGTTATAAAGGTTCCTCATACTGTTGATAATAGCATTGTTACATTATTACCTGTAGGCGTTATAAAGGTTCCTCATACTGTTGATAATAGCAGTGTTACATTATTACCTGTAGGCGTTATAAAGGTTCCTCATGCTGTTGATAATAGCAGTGTTACATTATTACCTGTAGGCGTTATAAAGGTTCCTCATACTGTTGATAATAGCAGTGTTACATTATTACCTGTAGGCGTTATAAAGGTTCCTCATACTGTTGATAATAGCAGTGTTACATTATTACCTGTAGGCGTTATAAAGGTTCCTCATGCTGTTCATGCCCTCACAGACTCCCTGAGGTGAGCAGGGTAGGCTGAAGTTACGGAGGGGGAACTGCAAAACACAGTCCTGGTCCAACTGGCAGACAGGCTCTGTCAAGATGGCGTCGTCCAAGTCTGTGAGCTTCAGCTCCCCGTCCACCATGACAAACTGACGTGGCTGAAAGTCCAGAAGAGCCACGGAGCCCAGAGGGGAGTTGGAGAGGTAGTGGAGGAGTCTGGTGAGGCCCAAACAAACCTGAGGGGAAATACACAGGTTGGACGGCTTGTTGATGTTTACACACTGTGACTATGACATGTGCAGAAGATGTGATGATAACAACCAGGGTGACCTGGGTCCAGTGGCATGTGGAAAGGTTTGGAAATTAACTGTTTGCTGGTGAGTAACAAATAGCTAACATATTAATCTCAAACTGGCACTGCCAACAAAGCAGTTTACCAAACTGGCACTGCCCACAAAGCAGTTTACCAAACTGGCACTGCCCCACAAAGCAGTTTACCAAACTGGCACTGCCCACAAAGCAGTTTACCAAACTGGCACTGCCCACAAATAAATCAAACGAGTCGTGATCAGCAAGCACTGGCATTGCAGAACACAGAACATTAATTTGTCCTGCTGCAAACAAAGCTGCAGCCTTCAGTAACCAGCATGTCTTTTGATCATCTATCAGTTAAGCCGTGGCTCAATAAAAGACGCTGGTGAAACCAAACACCTATATGGATAAATACACAGCCTACAGAAGCACAGTGATCTGTTACAAACACCTATGTGGATAAATACACAGCCTACAGAAGCACAGTGATCTGTTACAAACACCTATGTGGATAAATACACAGCCTACAGCAGCACAGTGCTCTGTTCCCATGTGTTACATAGGTGGCGTTTTTACAAACATAACTGTATGTGCAGTGTCAGTCAAAGTTTTGAGCACAGACATCTGTCCCTCTGCGTATTTGATTAGAGGTCTGGTAGGAATGGATGCCTGGTGGTTAATCCATCCCTCCCCCATCACCCCACCTCATCACCCCACTCCATCATCCCCCTCAGTCCCTCAGAATCAAATCCCCACCCCCGTCCGCACCACAGGTAGGCCCCAGGGGGTGAGCTGCTTGTGATTAACACTCACTCCAGGCATTTGTGTGTGTGTGTGGGGGGGCATTTGTGTGTGTGGGGAGGGGGCATTTGTGTGTGTGTGGGGGGGGGCATTTGTGTGTGTGGGGTGGGGGGCATTTGTGTGTGTGTGGGGGGGGCATTTGTGTGTGTGTGTGGGGGGCATTTGTGTGTGTGGGGAGGGGGCATTTGTGTGTGTGGGGAGGGGGCATTTGTGTGTGTGTGGGGGGGCATTTGTGTGTGTGGGAGGGACATTTGTGTGTGTGTGGGGGGGCATTTGTGTGTGGGGGGGGCATTTGTGTGTGTGGGGAGGGGGCATTTGTGTGTGTGTGTGGGGGGGGGGCATGTGTGCATGGGGGGGTGGGCTTCTGTGTGTGTGGGGAGATCCTAGTACAGCCTGATCCTAGTACAGCCTGATCCTAGTACAGCCTGATCCTAGTACAGCCTGATCCCAGTACAGTCTGATCCTAGTACAGCTTGATCCTAGTACAGCCTGATCCTAGTACAGCCTGATCCCAGTATAGCCTGATCCTAGTACAGCCTGATCCTAGTACAGCCTGATCCTAGTACAGCCTGATCCCAGTACAGCCTGATCCCAGTACAGCCTGATCCCAGTACAGCCTGATCCTAGTACAGTCTGATCCTAGTACAGCCTGATCCTAGTACAGGCTGATCCTAGTACAGCCTGATCCCAGTACAGCCTGATCCCAGTACAGCCTGATCCCAGTACAGCCTGATCCTAGTACAGTCTGATCCTAGTACAGCCTGATCCTAGTACAGGCTGATCCTAGTACAGCCTGATCCCAGTACAGCCTGATCCTAGTACAGCCTGATCCCAGTACAGCCTGATCCCAGTACAGCTTGATCCTAGTACAGCCTGATCCCAGTACAGCCTGATCCCAGTATAGCCTGATCCTAGTACAGCCTGATCCTAGTACAGTCTGATCCTAGTACAGCCTGATCCCAGTACAGCCTGATCCTAGTACAGCCTGATCCCAGTACAGCCTGATCCTAGTACAGTCTGATCCTAGTACAGCCTGATCCTAGTACAGGCTGATCCTAGTACAGCCTGATCCCAGTACAGCCTGATCCTAGTACAGCCTGATCCCAGTACAGCCTGATCCCAGTACAGCCTGATCCTAGTACAGCCTGATCCTAGTACAGCCTGATCCTAGTACAGCCTGATCCCAGTACAGCCTGATCCCAGTACAGTCTGATCCTAGTAGTCTCACCCGAAAACGTTCCTCCCAGGTGCTCTGCAGGAGCTGAATCATCTGCAGTGGCTGACCCTGCTCCAGGACCGCTGTGATGTCACCAGAGCTGACCTCACAGTGACCTCTGAGCTGTACGTGAAAGAAAGGTTACAGTCAAACATTGGTACATAGTGATAAAAACACAGTTTGATTTGTATGAATATATTGTGCTTGGGACTAACCAGGAATACTTGGTTCTTTATTGTGATCTACTTCACAGTTCCCTTCTAGTTAAAAAAAGGTTAAATGTGTCTATATTATAAAAATGTATGCAAATGTAACATGCTTTATAGTCTTCACTGAAGGTAAGGTTTTAAATGTGGTTCAAATGATTTGGCCAGCATCCTAAGGGGAAATGTTCTGCTGTGATATATCTGAGCTAATGGAAAAATAAACATCTGATGGTACCCTTAAGAAAGACATGCAACAAATGCATACAGCTTGAGATATGACTGTTATCTACAGTAATACAGCCTGAGATGACTGTTATCTACAGTAATACAGCCTGAGATGACTGTTATCTACAGTAATACAGCCTGAGATGACTGTTATCTACAGTAATACAGCCTGAGATGACTGTTATCTACAGTAATACAGCCTGAGATGACTGTTATCTACAGTAATACAGCCTGAGATGACTGTTATCCACAGTAATACAGCCTGAGATGACTGTTATCTACAGTAATACAGCCTGAGATGACTGTTATCTACAGTAATACAGCCTGAGATATGACTGTTTATGTTGCAAATAACCCGGTAATGGGCTGATTAAATAGACTTTAGGGGAGACTTTTCTTAACCCTTTTCTAAAGCACAGTGGGTCATTGTATCTCCTACAGCAGCAAAACATAGAAGGTCAGGAGGTTTTAATGACATAGTTCATTTAACGACACGGACAGATCATACGGATGCTTTTGGTGTATTTATAAACAGAAGACAACAAATTCAAGTGAATGAGCTTCATGTATCGACAGCTCTCACTTAAAGCACTGGGCTATTTATCTACCGGGTATGTTGTCTTGTTCTGGGACACATGTGTGTGTGTGTGAGTGTGTGTGTGCCTCGGACACCTTCAGTAACTTCTATAACTCAAGAATTATTAAAAAACTGGGTCAGGCTAATACGTTTGGGAAGAAGTGCATAACAACAAATATAATAAAAGTAGGCTACATTTCATATTGTCTTTTTTAGAAATGTAATCATAAAATGTGATAGGGTCACTGATTGACTCTTTTTCCATTAATGCCCTCATAACTTACCTTTATAATGTTTGGATGTTGGAGTCTCTGCAACAAAACTATTTCTTTTTTTAATTTAAAAGCCACGAGTTTGTGACAGCCAAGGGGGTCATTAAATTCCTCCAGACATCTCCTGATGTCCGTTCCTTGGTCATATACCGTTTTTAAAGCCACAGTGTGACCCTCAGAGAGCACAACCTGGAGCACTATTTTGGTATAACCTGATCCCAGTACATCCACAGATCTCACATTAACCAGCTGAGCACAGCCAATGTGATCCGGATTCTTAATGATAGATCCTATGGAAACTGTATTCCCATTCTCCAAGTGTTTGCCTTCAAATGACTGCTGTTCAAATGTTTCTGATGTGTCCATGAACCTTTGGACTTCTGATGAGTTGGTTAAAGTCCGGATCTCCTGTCTCCTTTTGTCCAGCTCGTCCAGTATTGCAGTGCTCTTCAGTAATAAATCCTCCTCTATAGTTTCATTGGCAACAACGGCTTCATGAACTTTAAAGTGCCAACAGCTCATTAAAAGTGTTAAAACCAATACAGAAGCAGCTAATATAACAGCGGTGCATAGAGGGTGTCCCATGTTGTACCTGTAGTTCGACCTGTAGTGTTGGACCTGACCGGGTGGTTGCGGTAAAACACTGTTACTGTTTACCAGATACCAGAAAGGTGGAGCTCAGATCGGTTTCACCTATTGAGACACGCCCACCGGGGGCGTGTCTAATCGTAAACCAACGCCCCTTCGATTTCCCTTAAAGACAGACTGATGTTTAATAGCCTACGGATTTACATGAGGAATAAACTGAGGAATAATTATCCCCTCACAGTATATAGCACTACTACTACACTACTACTAGCACTACTACTACACACACACACACTTGAGACATTAATGTGTACTGAAACATTTTACAGCATTTCTTTTCTTGGTTGTTGTGACATTTTCTGTGCTGGGAGTCTGGAGGTCACCTAGTCCCACAACAACAATCCCATTGTTCAACTGAGACCCTTCTGACACACACACACACACACACACACACACACACACACACACACACACACACACACACACACACACACACACACACACACACACACACACACACACACACACACACACACACACACACACACACACACACACACACACACACACACACACACACACACACACACACACACACACACACACACACACACACAGGTACTCACCACTACTGACCAGGACCACTGTATGTAGGTACTCACCACTACTGACCAGGACCACTGTATGTAGGTACTCACCACTACTGACCAGGACCACTGTATGTAGGTACTCACCACTACTGACCAGGACCACTGTATGTAGGTACTCACCACTGCTGACCAGGACCACTGTTGGGTTGAGGTTGAGCTTAAGGTGGCAGACGGAGCAGAGATGTCAGCCAGGCATGGAGAACTGTGTGCTGCCCCCTGGGGGACAGGAGAGAGCAGAAATGTAGTTGGCAGTTGTTAAAGGTTTAGGTGTTTTAGAGTTTATATTCGCATCAGGTTATATAAAATGTTTTGAAATACATTGAAAATGTGTTTTATTGAAAAAAATATATATTTAGCGTTCACAAATACACGGAGAGAAAATAAACGCAAACAACGTGCCCAGCGCGTGTCATTTGTTTAAGGAACTGATGATGTTCACTCCTGCGTGCACTAATGGGAGCTGTGATGACGTAGGTGTCACTATTATGAATCATCTGGAGACACACACCAGCTGGTGGGCGGCTGGTCATTTATCTGCTGCCAGGACAAGTTCTCCATGAAGACAGACCCCCCCTTCACACACGCAGAGGCTCAGTCTCAGGTAGCCAATCTGACTGCAGGTCATTGAACGACATTAAGAGCCGAAGAGCATATTTGCCTTGTGACAACAGTGGCCAATGTGAGAATGGCCAGGAGTTATACATTCATGTTGTCTCTACTCTGGCCAAATCTAGACACAAATCGTTTAGGCAAAAAGATTAGGTGCAGTTTTTCCTAAAGATCCAGTAATATGACATTTGTATTGCATTTAGAAAAAAATGGTTGAATGCTTCTGCCCATCTATCCTAAAAAGACAGCACAAACTGTTAAAACAGACTTGTTATCTGACTATGCTTTTATTCGCGTTCAATTTACAAGAATAAAACTAATATATAGAGAGAAATATTACATTTTGTCATTAGTGCGCTAATATGAACACATGATCAGATTGTAAACAGCATTTATACTCTGTATCCATATATTTACCAGCACTACCCTCATCTATTCTATCGGAGCTTCTCCTCAGCAGCAGAACATCTCATCACAACCCATCCACCAGTAGGAAACCATCTCATCTCCACCAATAGGAAACCATCTCCTCTCCACCAATAGGAAACCATCTCATCTCCACCAATAGGAAACCAGTCGGTGACAGATAATCAAACCTGCATCGGTCCGGTTTGCGGGTTCAGAATGAGCTGCTGTTACTAATCCGAATTAACATGAAGCTAATTTAAGATAATGTTGTAGTTTTGGACAGCGGTTTTATGTGAATAAAGCTTATTGATTATATGGATTCTTCCTCTATATATGAGAGCCTATTGATTATATGGACCCTTCTATATATGAGAGCCTATTGATTATATGGATTCTTCCTCTATATATGAGAGCACAGACGCTAGAGACATGGATTCTCCCAGATCTGATAGATCTGCACAGGAGACGATACCAAGGTAGGTAGTCATGTTATTATAACCCATAACACCAGGTCTGCTTGTCCGGTACATTATTCACATATATCATTAGCATATACATGTATGTCGTTATTGACTTTATGTCGTTGATAATAACGTCCTCTATTAACTGATGAGCCAAATCATTATGACCACTCACAGGTGAAGTGAATAACATGGTCACCGATCTGTTGATTAAATGTTTAGCGGACAATCAAATATTGTTGTCATCATGTTGGATGCAGGAGAAATGGGCAGGAGTGAAGACCTGAGATACTTAAAATAGCTGATGGTTACATGAGGAATGTGTCACAACATCTGTATCACACCCTGCTGTGTTAATGATGGTTACATGAGGAATGTGTCACAACATCTGTATCACACCCTGCTGTGTTAATGATGGTTACAGGAGGAATGTGTCACAACATCTGTATCACACCCTGTGGTGTTAATGATGGTTACAGGAGGAATGTGTCACAACATTTGTATCACACCCTGCGGTGTTAATGATGGTTACAGGAGGAATGTGTCACAACATCTGTATCACACCCTGCTGTGTTAATGATGGTTACAGGAGGAATGTGTCACAACATCTGTATCACACCCTGCTGTGTTAATGATGGTTACAGGAGGAATGTGTCACAACATCTGTATCACACCCTGCTGTGTTAATGATGGTTACAGGAGTAATGTGTCACAACATCTGTATCACACCCTGCGGTGTTAATGATGGTTACAGGAGGAATGTGTCACAACATCTGTATCACACCCCGCGGTGTTAATGATGGTTACAGGAGGAATGTGTCACAACATCTGTATCACACCCTGCGGTGTTAATGATGGTTACAGGAGGAATGTGTCACAACATCTGTATCACACCCTGCTGTGTTAATGATGGTTACATGAGGAATGTGTCACAACATCTGTATCACACCCTGCTGTGTTAATGATGGTTACAGGAGGAATGTGTCACAACATCTGTATCACACCCTGCTGTGTTAATGATGGTTACAGGAGTAATGTGTCACAACATCTGTATCACACCATGCTGTGTTAATGATGGTTACAGGAGGAATGTGTCACAACATCTGTATCACACCCTACTGTGTTAATGATGGTTACAGGAGGAATGTGTCACAACATCTGTATCATTATCATACCATATTCATATAATTAGCATACCATATTCATATAATTATCATATTCATATCATCCCAACGGCGCCATACTGTTGTTCTGCATTTCACACTGTTGACTGGAGGCTTGGTTGGCTCAGTGGAAAATCACATATCCACACGCAGGGCAAAACTTCAACATGAAAGATTTTTGATTGATGTGTTTCACATCGTTCTTCGGTCGTAGCTTCAGTGCCGACCTCCAACAGTACATGGTTTACAGTACTGAGCATGTTACATCACCACAGTACAAACAAGGACAGACCAAAGGACAATTTCTAAGACGAGCGAGGATGTGAGTTTTCAAATTGCATCTAAATAAATCAGTCCATTAGAAACAGTGTGAGAAAAATGTTCTAACAGCAGAGTCACAAATGGTGAACACCAGAGGGTATAGGCTGTGATGTTTGAGTTTATGGGCTGTGATTTTTGAGTTTATGGGCTGTGATGTTTGAGTTTATGAGCTGTGATGTTTGAGTTTGTGAGCTGTGATGTTTGAGTTTATGAGCTGTGATGTTTGAGTTTATGAGCTGTGATGTTTGAGTTTATGAGCTGTGATGTTTGAGTTTGTGAGCTGTGATGTTTGAGTTTATGGGCTGTGATTTTTGAGTTTATGGGCTGTGATGTTTGAGTTTATGAGCTGTGATGTTTGAGTTTATGAGCTGTGATGTTTGAGTTTATGAGCTGTGATGTTTGAGTTTGTGAGCTGTGATGTTTGAGTTTATGAGCTGTGATGTTTGAGTTTGTGAGCTGTGATGTTTGAGTTTGTGAGCTGTGATGTTTGAGTTTGTGAGCTGTGATGTTTGAGTTTGTGAGCTGTGATGTTTGAGTTTGTGAGCTGTGATGTTTGAGTTTATGAGCTGTGATGTTTGAGTTTATGAGCTGTGATGTTTGAGTTTATGTGCTGTGATGTTTGAGTTTATGAGCTGTGATGTTTGAGTTTATGAGCTGTGATGTTTGAGTTTATGAGCTGTGATGTTTGAGCGTGGTATTGTACATCATCACCCCCTTTAGACTGAAACTAAATGTCACGTCAGTGTTTCCGCTGTCGACTAATAATTAACTAATTGGCAATATCTCAGGCGTTTGTTGTCATCGCCTCCCAGCAAGGGCCCACTAATGAGACTGGTAGCATTTTATTTACAGCTCAATAATGAATTGCATCCATTACATAGCTGAGCTAGCCTCTGAGCTAGCCTCTGAGCTAGCCTCTGAGCTAGCCTCTGAGCTAGCCTCTGAGCTAGCCTCTGAGCTAGCCTCTGAGCTAGCCTCTGAGCTAGCCTCTGAGCTAGCCTCTGAGCTAGCCTCTGAGCTAGCCTCTGAGCTAGCCTCTGAGCTAGCCTCTGAGCTAGCCTCTGAGCTAGCCTCTGAGCCAGAGCTAGCGCCATACATCTGTGAATAACCAGCACTCCATGTTTACCAGTTTAGCAGAACCGCCCAATATGGAGTAACTTTACATCCAGCACCTGAAGGCACAGTTACACTGTCACACAGCCCCCGTTAATGGGCTACATGGACAGCTAACCGGCTACACGGACAGCTAGCCGGCTACACGGACGGCTAGCCGGCTACACGGATGGCTAACCGGCTACACGGACGGCTAACTGGCTACATGGACGGCTAACCGGCTACATGGACAGCTAACCGGCTGAAGTCTGACCCTAATCAAACAAGTTTGGGGAAAAACAAGCTAATTTCAGACCCTGGTCCGAAATGGCAGAAGTTAACTGTCACTTTAACCCAGTCTAACTCTAACCCAGTCTAACTCTAACCCAGTCTAACTCTAACCCAGTCTAACTCTAACCCAGTCTAACTCTGTGCTGATTTTTCGTCACACCCCTACTTGTGTCACAGTGAAATTCCAGAGGTGTCCCTGTGTCCCCCTGACAACGTCTTCCCAGAAGTCGAGGCGACGCTGATTCATACAGAACTGGACCAGTCTGACAGTGGCAGCCTTCCTCGTGTCTCCTCCTCCACCTCCTCTCAGCTCTACCACCAGGTTCCAGAGGGCAGCCGGTCACCACGGCCCAGACGCTGTCACTGCTGTGGGCACAACCAGCCGGTCCGAGGGGGTACCTGTCCAGAGCCACACCCAACAACGGGGCGTCTGGCACATGCCGATCGTCCGACGGCCACAGGAAACACCGGCGGCAGCCCCTCCCATGTCACTTCCTGTAACAACGCTGTCCACTGCCACTGGCTGCACGGATCCCATGATGGCGTCGGTCCGCACGGGTCCAAACGACACCGTATGCTCACAGTCAGGTCTGTAGTCCACCACCTGGTCTCACAGTCAGGTCTGTAGTCCACCACCTGGTCTCTCAGTCAGGTCTGTAGTCCACCACCTGGTCTCTCAGTCAGGTCTGTAGTCCACCACCTGGTCTCTCAGTCAGGTCTGTAGTCCACCACCTGGTCTCTCAGTCAGGTCTGTAGTCCACCACCTGGTCTCTCAGTCAGGTCTGTAGTCCACCACCTGGTCTCTCAGTCAGGTCTGTAGTCCACCACCTGGTCTCTCAGTCAGGTCTGTAGTCCACCACCTGGTCTCTCAGCCAGGTCTGTAGTCCACCACCTGGTCTCACAGTCAGGTCTGTAGTCCACCACCTGGTCTCTCAGTCAGGTCTGTAGTCCACCACCTGGTCTCTCAGTCAGGTCTGTAGTCCACCACCTGGTCTCTCAGTCAGGTCTGTAGTCCACCACCTGGTCTCTCAGTCAGGTCTGTAGTCCACCACCTGGTCTCTCAGTCAGGTCTGTAGTCCACCACCTGGTCTCTCAGTCAGGTCTGTAGTCCACCACCTGGTCTCTCAGTCAGGTCTGTAGTCCACCACCTGGTCTCTCAGTCAGGTCTGTAGTCCACCACCTGGTCTCTCAGTCAGGTCTGTAGTCCACCACCTGGTCTCTCAGTCAGGTCTGTAGTCCACCACCTGGTCTCTCAGTCAGGTCTGTAGTCCACCACCTGGTCTCTCAGTCAGGTCTGTAGTCCACCACTTGGTCTCTCAGTCAGGTCTGTAGTCCACCACCTGGTCTCTCAGTCAGGTCTGTAGTCCACCACTTGGTCTCTCAGCCAGGTCTGTAGTCCACCACTTGGTCTCTCAGCCAGGTCTGTAGTCCACCACTTGGTCTCTCAGTCAGGTCTGTAGTCCACCACCTGGTCTCTCAGTCAGGTCTGTAGTCCACCACCTGGTCTCTCAGTCAGGTCTGTAGTCCACCACTTGGTCTCTCAGTCAGGTCTGTAGTTCACCACCTGGTCTCTCAGTCAGGTCTGTAGTCCAGCCTGCATGTACTTACACACACAGAGAGAAAACCTGGTCTTTACCTCTACTGGATCCATAGGGAGTCAGTATCCATGACAACAGCCTAATTGCCATAATTGTGACAACAAAATTACCTATAATTTCCACTGCATCCAAATGTGCAATTAGAACTGAACAGAGTCTTACACCTACGTTTATCTATATAACATGACTGTATGTTTAAAACTGTGTTTCTATAGATTTAGCATAAGGCCACAACTTCCTAACACAACCCTCAGAATGAGACAACTCTACTGTCATTATGAAATACCCACATCAGATCAGTGTCACAGATCCTGTTTTCACCTGGCATTTCCAGTTACTCCCAGATGGTGGTGGAGTATCCTCTGGCTGTGCTTGTTGGCTGTGCTGCGGTTCTCCTGGGATGTTCTCTAGCTGGCCTGCTCATTGGTCCTCTGCCAGACTTCTCTGACCCACTGATGGTGAGTTTGTCTGTTAGCAGCTCTGTTACATTATCTGCCAACATCCTTTCAATCAGTCAATCAAATGTATTTTGTGAAGACCTTTTTACAACAAAGTTAAAAAAGAACATTAACGTGTATCTGTTTATACCAGGGGTTTGAACCTCGAGGAACAGAACATTAATGTGTATCTGTTTATACCAGGGGTTTGAACCTCGAGGAACAGATCATTAATGTGTATCTGTTTATACCAGGGGTTTAAACCTCGAGGAACAGATCATTAATGTGTATCTGTTCATACCAGGGGTTTGAACCTCGAGGAACATACATCGGGGTGCGACAGTCTGCTTTGGCCAAGCTCAGAGGGAACACAGGTTCTGGAAAACCCCTGTCCGTGATACCGCAACAGAACCTCAACAACGAGACAGCTGGGAGGTACTGTGAAAAACAGGTCCCTGGACAAAATGGCTGCCACAACAGTAGCTCTTGTGGACTTGGCCTTTGCTTGGCCCATGATTACATAATGACAGGCAACCATTAGTCATCTATTTGATGCACGACTATGGGTGGAATAAGACCAGTCACACATGATATATCGCACATGATATATTACGTATATATAATTAACTATGCCATTGATAGATGATTCCAAAAATGTTCTATGTGTCTTTTTTACCGCCTGTGTAACAGATGATACCTGTGTAGAAGTTATCTAGCCGCTCTGTGTCCGTGTTTATTCACGCAGCTATAGAGAGGGGGGCAGAGGGAACACCGGAGGTACCTGGAATCGGCCTGTACGGCGCTCCAGACGAATGCTGGACAGAGTCTCTGCACAGGGAACTCTATTGTGTGACGCTCCAGGTGAGCTACTGAATCCTATTAACACTCCAACATGATCCCTAGTTTAGAAGAATGCTCTTAAAATGGAGAAGCAATCCTGTTGTGTATCAATCAAAACCTTGTAAAATATGTGGATGTGGACCCGCTAATTGATCATTCTGTTCTTTAATTAGCAAACCATAAAAGGTCCATCTAGCTGTCATGTTCTTGTCTCCTTCTGGGGCATTACAGGAGAACGCTACGCCCAGCTGGTCTTCCGCTCTGGAAACTCTGCCAGTCTTTGGAGCCTGAAGGCAATCTACTCCATGTGTGAGATGGAGCAGGCCAGGGTAGGTCCTCCTCTTATCTTCAGATGGAGCAGGCCAGGGTAGGTCCTCCTCTTGTCTTCAGATGGAGCAGGCCAGGGTAGGTCCTCCTCTTGTCTTCAGATGGAGCAGGCCAGGGTAGGTCCTCCTCTTATCTTCAGATGGAGCAGGCCAGGGTAGGTCCTCCTCTTATCTTCAGATGGAGCAGGCCAGGGTAGGTCCTCCTCTTATCTTCAGATGGAGCAGGCCAGGGTAGGTCCTCCTCTTGTCTTCAGATGGAGCAGGCCAGGGTAGGTCCTCCTCTTATCTTCAGATGGAGCAGGCCAGGGTAGGTCCTCCTCTTATCTTCAGATGGAGCAGGCCAGGGTAGGTCCTCCTCTTATCTTCAGATGGAGCAGGCCAGGGTAGGTCCTCCTCTTATCTTCATCTCCAGGCCATCTGCCATGTACTCAGAATGACTAAATAGACCATGAAATCAGGCAGCCAATTAGACTCTGGGGAAGAGAACTTGTATGAAACATCTGAAATAGATTTTAAGTCGCATTGATCAATACTATCAATACTATCAAACGATGTGTTCAAACATTTAAAAGTCAACCATGTATAGCTCTAAAATATGTCCTTTTTAAAATGCTCTTTTAGTAAAATATGTAACAAACACCAACTACAAAGTTATTTTTCACAGAGTAAGAATCATTTATCATATCGTTCAACAGATATGTGACATGTGACGTATTATGTGTGATATGTGATATGTGATATGTGATATGTTATATGTGATATGTGATGTTATAATGCCAAACCTCTCATTCTCCCCGTTTCAGATACGTTCACAACCGCCATTTCAAGATCTCTGCAAGCAACGCATGATTACGGATAGATGCTGTCCGAGTTGGTCACTGGGTAACTACCTGGCTCTTCTCAGCAATGCCTCGTCCTGTCTCAGCCTGACATCTTCACACGTGTCTGAGAGCCTTAGCCTGCTCCGCTACTGTGCCCCATACTATCACGATGGAAGCCTGGTGGCATATTGCGCTGACAGGGGCAAGCAAGGCAACTGTGCATCTGTGCCGACTCGGTGCAAACACACCCGAGCCGTATTTGAGATCTTGCATTACCTGGTTGATAAGGACTTCCTGGGCCCACATACGGTGAAATATCAGGTCCCCTCACTGAAATACAGCCTGCTGTTTCTACCAGTGGAAAAGGGAGATCACTTGATGGACATCTACATGAGCAGCCTTGAAGGTCGTGAGCTCACATATAAGAACACTACCATTACAGGATTGGATCTTGGCATAAAGCAAAAGCTATTCAAGTATTATCTAGCCAGGGACGCTGTCTATCCAGTTCTGGCAGTAGTGTCGCTGTTGGTAACCATGGCCTTATATTTACGCTCCATCTACCTATCAGCTCTCTCTTTAGTGGCGATTGTGGGTTCTCTCTTGACATCCTATTTCTTCTACAAAGTTGTTTTCCGGCTGACATTCTTCCCCTTCCTTAACTTGACTTCAGCTCTCATCCTATTTGGGAGTTGCTCCAACCACGTCTTCACTTTCATTGACTTCTGGAACCTACAACTTACCCAGAATCCAGCTGCTTCTCTACAGAAAAGAGTCAACAGAGTTCTCCAGGAGGTCGGATATTTGATATTGGCATCAGGCCTGACATCAAGTGCAACATTCTTTTCGGGGTACCTGAGTAGCATTACATCAGTGAGATGTTTTGCGGTGTACCTGGGAACGGCTTCTTTAATCTGTACGTTCTCCACTCTTGCGTGGCTTCCCAGCTCTCTGATTTTGCGCGAGCGCTATACTGTGGCAGCCTCAACCTCCGTCACTGCACAGGCTTGGACACCTTGCTGCACAAAAAGTCCTGCTGGTTTCTGGGACACAAGCTCACGAAAGCGCTGCCTCTTCACCTTGGGTCAGAAGCTACGAGAGTTAAAGCGAGGACTTGCCGACACCTCCAATTTACTTTTCTTGAAGATTCTCCCTTGTGGAGTGGTCAAGTTCAGGTACATTTGGGTGTGCTGGTTTGCAGTGTTGGCTGCTGGGGGAACATACATCTCAGTTGTGGATCCTGGTATGAGACTGCCCACGTTAGACAACAGGGCAACTCAACTATTCCGTTCCAGCCATCCTTTTGAAAGATATGATGCTGAATATCGCCACCAATTTATGTTTGAACGGCTGGTTAATGGGGAGGACAAGCTAATCACTTTGAACCTGGTTTGGGGAGTCATACCAGTGGATAACGGCAATCATTTTGATCCAAAAAGCAATGGATCTTTGGTTCTGGATCCGGATTTCAACATGAGTAGCCCAGATGCTCAGGTCTGGTTGAGGGACTTGTGTGGAGCTATTCAAAACCAAAGCTTTTATTTACCGTCTTCGTCGTCATCTGAAAACGAAGGTGCAACTGACAACGTCTGCATTGTGGAGCAACTCATCCGCTGGGTGTCTATTCGCCGTTGCTCTGAGAACGAGGACGCCTTTACGTTTTGCTGCAACAATATTCCATTTCCTTACCCAGCAGGCGTGTTTGAACAGTGCCTGAGTATGATGGTGGCCCAGCAGCATGCAGACGGCTACTTGTCACATGTTGGAGGTCTCTACTTCAAGTCAGATGATCGAATAGCGGCCCTGGTAATGGTGTTTAGGACTACATATCGCTATAGCTACAACTTTAGTCACACCACTCGTTTCTATAATGACATTTTGTCGTGGTTCAACAAAGAGATTTCTGGGGCACCACAAGGGCTGAGAAAAGGATGGTTTGCAAGCCAGTTGACGCTCTTCGACCTGCAACAATGTCTAAGCTCTGAAACCATAGTGGTTACCGGGTTCTCGGTGGCTCTGACGTTTGCCTTGCTACTCGTAACCACGTGGAATATTCCTCTCAGCATCTACGGCACCGCTGCAGTTGGAGGAAGTGTTTTCGTCACCGTGGGTCTCCTTGTCCTCCTGGAATGGCAGCTCAGCGGTGTGGAGGCACTCTTTATATCGGCTGCCGCCGGGCTGTCTGTCGACTTCGTAACCAACTACTGTGTAGCTTATAACTCAGCTCCGCACGCCGATAGAATTGGAAGAGTGGCACATTCTCTGAAGAGAATGGGTTGTCCTGTGGCCATCGGGTCAGGAGCCTTCTGTTGTGTTGGGGTCATCATGCTCCCGACCACAGCCCTGTTGTTCAGAAAGCTGGGGATTTTCTTGTTCCTAGTGAAATGTGTCGCATGTGGATTCGCCACCTTCTTTTTCCAGTCCCTGTGCTGCTTTTTCGGTCCTCAAAAAAACGGTGGGAAGATAACGCCCCCACGCTCGTCTGAACAAGGACCCGAGGACTTGCCTTCCTGTTCAGCGACGGGCCCCAGGGCCTCAACCTCAGGAGCCAATGGTGCGTTCGGGAGATCACGAGTTCGAAGGAACTTCAATAAGGACGAGGGAAACTATCTTTACCCGAACCAGCAGCGCCAAACACAGCGATTGGGTGGGAGGGAGCCAGATCAGTATGAGCTGCAGCCATTGGCCGGTCACCTGAATGACAGCTTTGAAAACAGCACGTGCACCAGCAAGCTCTCCAACAGGCCCTCCGTTCTCTCAGATGACATTCAGTTTGTTGGACTGAGTCCCAGGAGGGACCTGGAGAGGACAAACATCACAGCAGATAGTAAAGGCTGTCCAACAGCCGCAGCCTTGCAGACCTCATCCCCCTACCGAGAGAACCCTCTAGCTGTTGTTCCACTAGAGGACAAGGCTAAGGAAAAGCGATTGTGCAAAACATGCAGAGGACAGTCCACTGGCGTTAAGCATTGGAATGTGTCGCTGTCCTCTTCCTCGAGTACGGAGGAGACCATAATTAGTAAGACAATCGAAACAATATACATGCCGTCGCACTCAAAGGACGAGGCTGCAAACAGTCATTATGAGTGTGAACCCGACAAACGCCTGCTGTCATCTCAGAGTTCATTCGAGGGCCCGGAAGATTCCAATGAGACCTGCCTCAGTGACATTGAGCCCGGGCCCTCAAGCCAACACAGATGTTTTGAAGCGGAGGGGGACGGAGAACCACTACCAGGACACCTTAATGGAAAGAGGGACACCCTGCATCTCTCTCTAAGGGAGATCATGTATGAGACCGCCTCTCCAGGGTGTGGGAGGGGCCTCACTAGCCAGAGTGAAGGACCGGTTATGGTGCCAAACAGTAAACCAGATTTGCCAGATGTGTGGATCAAAAGAGCTGGACGAAGAGATGACACAACCTGAGATATGAGATAAATCTAATCTATGAATTGCGGAGGGTTTATCTTTATTATTGTAATGACAGACTACCAGGTAAAGAACACTGGAAGACTTACCTGGTCAGGTAAAGGACACTGGAAGACTTACCTGGTCAGGTAAAGGACACTGGAAGACTCACCTGGTCAGGTAAAGGACACTGGAAGACTCACCTGGTTAGGTGAAGGACACTGGAAGACTCACCTGGTCAGGTGAAGGACACTGGAAGACTCACCTGGTCAGGTAAGGGACACTGGAAGACTCACCTGGTCAAAGTAAGGGAACTCACAGTGTGGAACTCGGTTACCACTGGGGAAGACTATATCCATCCTGTAATAATGTAAATTAAATCATATCCAAATACATTTGTTGTGTCCATCTATTCCACACTAGAGGCACCAGAACACATTACATACATCACTTTATCTGGAAAAAGTCAAACTAGAACATAAGTCAGGTTATGGTCAGCATATTCTATCAGTTATTTAGATGTGTCCAGTTGAGGCTTTCTAGTTGGTGATAGGGATATTAGAGGGTGAGGTGTGTGTGTGTGTGGGGGCAGCAGGTTAGAGTCAGTTTAGATGTGTCCAGTTGAGGGTGGGGTGTGTGTGTGTGGGGGCAGCAGGTTTGAGTCAGTTTAGATTTGTCCAGTAGAGGGTGAGGTGTGTGTGGGGGGGGGCAGCAGGTTAGAGTCAGTTTAGATTTGTCCAGTAGAGGGTGAGGGTGTGTGGGGGGCAGCAGGTTAGAGTCAGTTTAGATGTGTCCAGTTGAGGGTGGGGTGTGTGTGTGGGGGCAGCAGGTTAGAGTCAGTTTAGATTTGTCCAGTAGAGGGTGGGGTGTGTGTGGGGGGCAGCAGGTTAGTCAGTTTAGATTTGTCCAGTAGAGGGTGGGGTGTGTGTGGGGGGCAGCAGGTTAGTCAGTTTAGATTTGTCCAGTAGAGGGTGAGGTGTGTGTGGGGGGGGGCAGCAGGTTAGTCAGTTTAGATTTGTCCAATAGAGGGTGAGGTGTGTGTGTGGGGGGGCAGCAGGTTAGAGTCAGTTTAGATTTGTCCAATAGAGGGTGGGGTGTGTGGGGGGGGCAGCAGGTTAGAGTCAGTTTAGATTTGTCCAGTAGAGGGTGAGGTGTGTGGGGGGGGCAGCAGGTTAGAGTCAGTTTAGATTTGTCCAATAGAGGATGGGGTGTGTGTGGGGGGCAGCAGGTTAGAGTCAGTTTAGATTTGTCCAATCAGTTTAGATTTGTCCAGTAGAGGGTGGGGTGTGTGTTAGGGGTCCAGTAGAGGGTGGGGTGTGTGTGGGGGGGGGCAGCAGGTTAGAGTCAGTTTAGATTTGTCCAGTAGAGGGTGAGGTGTGTGTGGGGGGAGGCAGCAGGTTAGAGTCAGTTAAGGCCATATATCAGAGCCTAGCTCATTGATAATGTAATTTCCCAGCCTGGTAACTTGTACATCACCTACAGCTCTGTGCCAATACATTACCATTCACTGTCATGACTTACCTAATAGAATCTCCAAAGGCTTTTCTTGGTATCCAGAACTGTACCATATCAACCAAGCAGACGTCCTTTACACGAACACTGAACCAACAGCTGGGAAATGAGCTGTAATATAGCAGTTTTCCTTAATCTGCAGTATTTGGATAATGGTGTAACACATGTAGCATGTGCCATGTTTTTTGCAAGTCTTTTTTCCATTATGAAAATGTAATTATGTATGTGTTTTGTATAACAGGAGTGTTGTTTAAATTTGTGAAAAAAGTGTTTCAGGTACATGTTTTGGTCCAAATTGTGGTGTGTTGAAATCAACCCAGAATAATAGGTTTATGAATCTGATGAAATGACCGTAACAGGAATTGACAGAAGTTGTCAGATGTGCCTACATACATTGGAATTTAACAACTAAAAGTATCATTTTGACAAATTATTTTTCTTGGATGATGTTTTTAAATAACCTACATTGCTTTTTAAAAGCAGCATTTAAATATTACAACAACTATAAAAGCAGAGATGATTGATTTGTTTTTTTTTTGCTTTCTGTAAACAATTTTTTTCCTGCAGAAAGATTTGTTTCAGTCAATGTAACAGATACAATTTCATTATAAAACTTTGTTTTATTTAAACATGAGTTTACAATAAAGACACTGTTCAACAAATCTTATGAAACAAATCTCCTAGACTGTTTACATAAAACACACAGTCCAATGAAAAGTATGTCAGTGTAATGTGTTATATTCAAGTCAGAGGGAAATACATTTTGTATTTTTGTCCTTGCATTCATAACAGAACTGTGAACCTTAAAACGAACAGCGACACTTGTTTCACAGTGTAAAAAGTAAATGTTCAACTAAACAACAATTGTGACGCTGCATCCAACTGATCACCTTATGCTCTCTCTAGTCTTCAACCCAGTCATCCTTAGCCCAGTCAGGTAGGCGGGTTGTATATTCAAAGTCTGGCCCTTTATATCGTAAAGCATGCAGGTACATGATGAGCTCCTTCTCAGTGGGGTCTGGATGGACGATCTTACACTCACTGCACAGAGGGTCTTTAGCGTTTGTAGCAGCCGAGTCACATGATATATCCACACTTTTTGTCCATTCGTTTTGTCCCGGTAGTGAACCAGAAGAGGCCAGACAGACCGGAACCGGATTTGCTCTCTGGTCTATGTTATCCCTGTCACTCATCACAAAATCCAAAACCTTCTGCAACGGCTCTGGTGGTTGCATCTGAACATCTTTACCACAAACGGTGGTCGGTGTATCGCTCACCTGTGCCATACTCTGGTCAGGGATATCGCTCCCCTGTGCCATACTCTGGTCAGGGATATCGCTCACCTGTGCCATACTCTGGTCAGGGATATCGCTCACCTGTGCCATACTCTGGTCAGGGATATCGCTCACCTGTGCCATACTCTGGTCAGGGATATCGCTCACCTGTGCCATACTCTGGTCAGGGGATATCGCTCCCCTGTGCCATACTCTGGTCGGGGATATCGCTCACCTGTGCCATACTCTGGTCGGGGATATCGCTCACCTGTGCCATACTCTGGTCGGGGATATCGCTCCCCTGTGCCATACTCTGGTCGGGGATATCGAGGAGATGAAGACTCTCTTTAGAACGATGCTCTTCCAGAATTGCTTTGAGGAGCTCCTCATCGCTCATGCCCTCCAGGCCTCCCTTTGCCATGCCTGGTCCCCAAGCAGAAGAGCCGTAGATGGGGTCATTGAGTATGGGGTGCCCCAGGAACTGGAGGTGCACACGGATTTGGTGAGTGCGGCCAGTGACCGGTCTACAGCGCACCACGCTCGAGTGGCCGTTCCAGCTGAGTCTTTTGAAGACCGTGCGACATTCCTTCCCTTTAGGGTGAACCCGGCACAACCCAACCTTAAAGGAGACCACCATGATGGGCTCCTCACAGATGATCTCACTCTCTGGGAACTCCCCCCTCACACGACAGACATACTCCTTCTCCAGCTGTAAGAAACAAGCCATAATGTGTCAATAACTATATGTATTCATTCAGAGGATTACCATTCAAATTGGTCACCATCAACAAGGAATTAAAGAAATGTCTTAGTGCAACACCGTGCTATAAATACCAATGTCCTGCGCGGCTATAATGCAGACTGGACCCAACTCACCAGTCTGTCTCGCACCAACACGTCCAGTCTTTGGGACACAACTCACCAGTCTGTCTCGCACCAACACGTCCAGTCTTTGGGACACAACTCACCAGTCTGTCTCGCACCAACACGTCCAGTCTTTGGGACACAACTCACCAGTCTGTCTCGCACCAACACGTCCAGTCTTTGGGACACAACTCACCAGTCTGTCTCGCACCAACACGTCCAGTCTTTGGGACACAACTCACCAGTCTGTCTCGCACCAACACGTCCAGTCTTTGGGACACAACTCACCAGTCTGTCTCGCACCAACGCGTCCAGTCTTTGGGACACTTCTAGAGTGCGTGCGAAGAGCAGCACACCAGAGGTGAGGCGGTCGAGACGGTGGACAGTGTGAAGCCCACAAATGCCTCGTTCCTTCCCCAGGATGAAGATGACCGTGTTGTGACGAAAGCGTCCACATGGATGGACCGGCATGGAGGCTGGCTTGTCAACTACCAACACCTCCCCGTTATCTTCCAATATCTCCAGGGGACGACCAACCACAGGTGGTTCATGACGATGCACTGTGTTCCGTAGGAAGTCATTGTTCTGAAAAGAAAAGACGAGTCTGATCATATATTTTGGGTCTGCATTGTATATTGTATCTATCAAACGCAAACATTCAGACAGTTACATTTACCCTGAGTGTAATGGAGAGATCTTCCACTGGGGTCTCATTGAGTCGGATGCGACCTAACTTGGAGGCCTTAATATAGTACTCCAAAGGCTCAGCTCGGAATTCACTCCGGAATATCTCCAGAAGACTAATCCCAATCCAGCGTCCTTTGCAGTACGTTTTGAAGTCAAAGTAGTACGGATGTACTTTGCGTAGACCTCCTTCAAAATAGTACGTTGTTTCATCAAAATGCTCTTTGTTGAAGCTCACTCCAGGGTTGCGTTTCTGAGGGGGAGGGATGTATCTTTCTCCCGGACGCAGTAGTTTCTTCCTACCTCCTCCTCGGCGTCTCTTAACACTTTTCTCTGGGTCACCCTCTTCACTCTTACGTTTTGCGGTTTCTTTTAACTCCTCCGTGGCTGAAGTGGTTGTCGTGTTGGATGTATTTGCTTCTGACTCCATTGTTTCAGACATTATTGTAATATTGTGTTGAAGCAGATGTATTGTAGATGCCACCTCACTCACGTAGATGTAACGCGCATGTTTAGCCACTTTCCTGAGTGCATCTCTAATATGTAACATGGATGTTAGATAAAGCTGTTACATTATCAAATGTTATTCCGCATTTGGTTTCACACACAGATTTGGTTTCAGTATTTTCCTTACGTACTTTCTAAATAATCTTTAAACTAAACACTCACATGCAGGAATTACATTAGGGGTCTTTCTTCTGACTACGGGCGCTTGTTGATGACGTAGCGGCGTCTAAAGCACATTACTTGCGCTTAGTATCTCACACACTGCATGAATATCATTAATGATTTATTTTATTGTCAACGGGTAAACAGATAGACAAACTGGCACTGATGTTTAAATTATTTCCCATTCAATAACACACGTATTTTCTAAACCACAGTTTATTCATACATTTTGGCAACCATGCATTACATATTTTTAAAAAGTTCTGTTGCTTTTAATAAGACATTAGAGAATGTATGTTAACCTACTCTTATTTGCATATAACATAAAAAAACGTCATTAGCTGAGTTTAATCAATAAATCGAAATATTGGTCAGTGAAGGGATATCATAACATGTGCATTGTTGTATTAATTACATTATATAATTACAGCCCATATATGCGTTCTTTGCAAACCTCCATGTACAAAATGGGAACACTTGCTAACGATTTTCACAGCCACCGACAGACTGTAATCAAAAAGCCCTTCAAAACCTCTTAGCCATTTGGACAATGATCCTCTGCAGTCTGGAGTTAGTCAATCACATGGACATGTTGCTTGGCAGCAGAGATCTGAGAACTCAAGAGCTGCAGCACCAGCGCCACCTGCTGTAGGGGCAACCAAACCACACCGCGGTCAGAGGTCAGAGTTCACCTCTGGGAAGACAAACAAAGAAAAGCTTTCTTAAAAGATACATTTGAGAGTTTAGAGGATGATTGATAAGAAGATAATTTACAGCCGGTTATGGTGACAAAATGTTCTTGGATTTTAAACTTATTTTAAACATATTATTCTGTTTAATGCTGTAGTCAAATACTTTTTTTGTCAAATGACCCTAACCCAAATAACACAGTGTCATTCTGAACAATGACATTCTTGAGGCCATGGTACGTGACCTATACACAGTAATTATTTAAGAAAATATAATGCAAGAATAACACCCACGGTCATATAATCTGTGCACACAAATGAACTACCTGCTAGACACACTTTATTCTTTGTACATCCCTGTATACAGATATATGTCATCCCGTATTATCTGTATATTGACTCTCCACTTGATCCTGTATTGCCTTATTGTGTCACATTGCTATTTGCTATTGCGTACATACTCTGGTCGTACATACTCTGGGCGTACATACTCTATGCGTACATACTCTGGGCGTACATACACAGGGCGTACATACACAGGGCGTACATACACAGGGCGTACATACACAGGGTGTACATCTATATCGTACATACTCTGGGTGTACATACTCTGGGCGTACATACTCTGGGCGTACATCTATATCGTACATACTCTGGGTGTACATACTCTGGGTGTACATACTCTGGGCGTACATACTCTGGGCGTACATCTATATCGTACATACTCTGGGTGTACATACTCTGGGCGTACATCTATATCGTACATACTCTGGGTGTACATACTCTGGGCGTACATCTATATCGTACATACTCTGGGTGTACATACTCTGGGTGTACATACTCTGGGCGTACATCTATATCGTACATACTCTGGGTGTACATACTCTGGGCGTACATACTCTGGGCGTACATCTATATCGTACATACTCTGGGTGTACATACTCTGGGCGTACATACTCTGGGCGTACATCGTACATACTCTGGGTGTACATACTCTGGGTGTACATACTCTGGGCGTACATCTATATCGTACATACTCTGGGTGTACATACTCTGGGTGTACATACTCTGGGCGTACATCTATATCGTACATACTCTGGGTGTACATACTCTGGGTGTACATACTCTGGGCGTACATCTATATCGTACATACTCTGGGTGTACATACTCTGGCCGTACATCTATAAAATACATACATACATACTCTGGGTGTACATACTCTGGCCGTACATACTCTGGGCGTACATCTATATCGTACATACTCTGGGCGTACATACTCTGGGTGTACATACTCTGGGTGTACATACTCTGGGCGTACATCTATATCGTACATACTCTGGGCGTACATACTCTGGGCGTACATACTCTGGGTGTACATACTCTGGGTGTACATACTCTGGCCGTACATCTATAAAATACATACATAAATACATACATAAATACATACATACATACATACATACACACATACACACATACACACATACACACATACACACATACATACCCTGGCCATTGTCGCCGCTTGTCAGTCAATGGAACATAGATCACCCCCATGAGGGCTTTCCTGGTGAACGTGCCGTCACTCTGGCGGTCGTACTGTTCCAGGACCTGGCTTCCACCATCAGGACCAACTGGTAACACCAGTCTTCCACCAGGCTTCAACTGATCCAGGAGCTGCAGCATTAAAACACACATTGACCAAAAACAGTTGGATATATTTTATAAGCCCTCTGACAATATACATTGGTCATTTCAAATGCCTTTCTTCAGTTTGTAAAATAAACTAATTGACTTTCCGTTGGTTGTGAAAAGACGATGACGTGAAACTGTTGTGTTAATGAGGTAATTATTCTTTAACAGCCTATGGCTCTTAATGGTATAATAACGATCTGATATAATATGCCCGTAACCATGTAATATTGCTGTTAAATCATAAAGCCTGACATCATAAAGCTCCTAATTATGTAATAATAACAATAGTTCTAACTGCTCCCAATGGTCAATTCATTGTGTCAACATAATGCCTTACTAGTGCATTCATGCTTTAATATCAGAAAAAAATAAAGATTACTGAAAATACCCTTAATAAAAGCCAGCCTGAACATCAGAGATAAATTAGCTGGATAAAAACATTCATTTGAGTGAAGAAGTATCATTAGATGAAGTTAGTTTAAGGAAACTTTTCCACTCTGATCAAATAAAATATAATAAAATACCGGCACTCTTGTAAGATAAGCAAACATATGCTTAAAAAAACGAGAGCAATCTAACCTTTCAAGAAAAAAAGTAAATTTCTTTGGAAAGACTATCACACAATTATTGGCACCTACTGGAACTCTTATCAACCTACTGATAAATAAATCATTAGCATCTTTTAAGTGGTGAACTCCATGACATCCTGTTTCAATATGTAATATGCTAATCTATCTTGGTCATTAATCAATACAATGAAGGTCCAAAAGCACCAATTATGAAGTCATTGCAGTTAATGGCTTGATCACCTGATGGCCACAAACTAATTTACAGGAGCCAAAAAAAACCTCAAGCTATCATCACTCTCTAGAGTCAAACCAAAGTCACTGATAGAAGTTCTGTGATTATTTCCATTAACCACCTGTCAACTCTTATGGCCAGTAAATAAAACCCTGTTTAAGTAATAGATTATTAAAGATCCTCACAGCTTCAGGGAGTGTAGCAGCAGCTGCTCCAACATGGATGGCATCATACAGACCTCCATCTGGGAAACCTAACCGGCCATCTCCAACTAAACACATACAGGAGTGACCATATGAACCACACACAGGAGTGAACCATATGAACCACACACAGGAGTGAACCATATGAACCACACACAGGACTGAACCATATGAACCACACACAGGAGTGAACCATATGAACCACACACAGGAGTGAACCATATGAACCACACACAGGAGTGAACCATATGAACCACACACAGGAGTGAACCATATGAACCACACACAGGAGTGAACCATATGCACCACACACAGGTGTGAACCATATGCACCACACACAGGTGTGAACCATATGCACCACACACAGGTGTGAACCATATGCACCACACACAGGTGTGAACCATATGCACCACACACAGGTGTGAACCATATGCACCACAACACAGGTGTGAACCATATGCACCACAACACAGGTGTGAACCATATGCACCACAACACAGGTGTGAACCATATGCACCACAACACAGGTGTGAACCATATGCACCACAACACAGGTGTGAACCATATGCACCACAACACAGGTGTGAACCATATGCACCACAACACAGGTGTGAACCATATGCACCACAACACAGGTGTGAACCATATGCACCACACACAGGTGTGAACCATATGCACCACACACAGGTGTGAACCATATGCACCACACACAGGAGTGAACCATATGCACCACACACAGGAGTGAACCATATGCACCACACACAGGTGTGAACCATATGCACCACACGCAGGAGTGAACCATATGAACCACACGCAGGAGTGAACCATATGAACCACACGCAGGAGTGAACCATATGCACCACACGCAGGAGTGAACCATATGCACCACACACAGGTGTGAACCATATGCACCACACACAGGTGTGAACCATATGAACCACACACAGGAGTGAACCATATGCACCACACACAGGTTGGAACCATATGCACCACACACAGGAGTGAACCATATGCACCACACACAGGTGTGAACCATATGCACCACACACAGGAGTGAACCATATGCACCACACACAGGAGTGAACCATATGCACCACACACAGGGGTGAACCATATGCACCACACACAGGTGTGAACCATATGCACCACACACAGGTGTGAACCATATGCACCACACACAGGTGTGAACCATATGCACCACACACAGGTGTGAACCATATGCACCACACACAGGAGTGAACCATATGCACCACACACAGGAGTGAACCATATGAATCACCGAAAATTATGTTGTCCAACAAAATATCACAAAGACTACACAGCTTGCCAACTCCACATTCACACCTTTAAATATGAAATAATGAACGGTTACAAATCATTAGTAGTGTATGTCGTCTGAACTTGCCAACAAACTTGATCCGTCCTGACGAGAGCAGCTCAGTATCGTCAGCCTGGACGTTCCTCAACGAAGTTTCCACCAGTTCACCTATGTGCTCAATACCCACCACTTTACCTGTGGGTCCTACCTAACGAGCAGATGATCATGAAGGAAATACCACAAATACGAATGCTGTCAACTGTGAACACTGATTGGATCCAAATCCAGAACTTACCATCCGTGCGAAGCATGCAGTGAGATAGCCACTACCACATCCCACATCCAAAGCAGAGGCCCCGTCTGTTAGCTTGTCACTTAGCACTTCAAGAGCATGTGCATGCTGGGAAAGAAACAGGACAGCAATCATATCGAGTATCACTGTTCTCACACCGTAAACGACCGGTGCCTATTTCCAATCACCATAAACGACCGGTGCCTATTCCCAGTCACCGTAAACGACCGGTGCCTATTCCCAGTCACCGTAAACGACCGGTGCCTATTCCCAGTCACCGTAAACGACCGGTGCCTATTCCCAGTCACCGTAAACGACCGGTGCCTATTCCCAGTCAGCATAAACGACCGGTGCCTATTCCCAGTCACCATAAACGACCGGTGCCTATTCCCAATCACCATAAACGACCGGTGCCTATTCCCAATCACCATAAACGACCGGTGCCTATTCCCAATCACCATAAACGACCGGTGCCTATTCCCAGTCACCATAAACGACCGGTGCCTATTCCCAATCACCATAAACGACCGGTGCCTATTCCCAATCACCATAAACGACCGGTGCCTATTCCCAATCACCATAAACGACCAGTGCCTATTCCCAGTCAGCATAAACGACCGGTGCCTATTCCCAGTCACCATAAACGACCGGTGCCTATTCCCAATCACCATAAACGACCGGTGCCTATTCCCAATCACCATAAACGACCGGTGCCTATTCCCAGTCACCATAAACGACCGGTGCCTATTCCCAATCACCATAAACGACCGGTGCCTATTCCCAATCACCATAAACGACCGGTGCCTATTCCCAGTCACCATAAACGACCGGTGCCTATTCCCAGTCACCGTAAACGACCGGTGCCTATTCCCAGTCACCATAAACGACCGGTGCCTATTCCCAGTCACCATAAACGACCGGTGCCTATTCTGAGTCACTCACCATGTGTGGAGCACTGATTGTGGCCCTGAATCCTAGGAAAACAAAAGAGCAAATCATAAACTGTATGTTGTTTAGCTGTATGGATGTGCTTGTACACAGGTTGGGACGTACCTATGGACTGAGGGGCGTCGGCATAGGGGTTGTCTCTGGAATAAATCCCTCGGTCTGTTGCCAGCATGGCGTCAAACACCCGATCACTGCGGATCACTCCATGTTCTTTAAAGTTTTTAAAAGAGTAAAAGTCTTTAATTTGTCAAATGTACTGATTCACATAGTGTAAGTGTGATCAATTTCTTCTGACATGGCATACAAGATATAAAGCAAGAATTCTAATAAAAAAAAAAAACAAGAAAACAAAATAGAAACTTTAAGTGGACCGTGTGATTGTCGACAGTGTGATTGTAGACGGTGTGATTGCCGACGGTGTGATTGCCGACGGTGTGATTGCCGCCGGTGTGATTGCAGACGGTGTGATTGCAGACGGTGTGATTGCAGACGGTGTGATTGCAGACGGTGTGATTGCAGACGGTGTGATTGCAGACGGTGTGATTGCAGACGGTGTGATTGCAGACGGTGTGATTGCAGAAGGTGTGATTGCAGACGGTGTGATTGTAGACGGTGTGATTGCAGACGGTGTGATTGTAGACGGTGTGATTGTAGACGGTGTGATTGTAGACAGAGTTAGTGCTTGAGCTTCTCCAACCTTTTTTCATTGGTTCAGCCCACTCTGGTTAACATACATAGTCAGAAACAATAACATAAATCATGTATCATACCTCTCAGGCGATTAATGAGTTCAGGGTGAGTCTTGCCAGTGGACATCCATGCCATGGTTCTGGACAGCAGCACACCCATAGGGACTGCAATTACTGCCAGTCGGAACACTATTTTCATCTCCTACACGAATGTGGAGCTCCCTGGGATTATCAACAAAACACACAGTCACACAAAGACCCCTGTTGCAAGCTAGACTGAATCAGAGACACAAACACACACATTTGTCTTTCTATGCTTCTGCATAAACATAACCTAAACATTTGGCTTGTTTTCTAAGTGAGGCCAAATGTCGTCACATCGCTTTTATTTATTGTGTATTTACGTCCTCAATAATAAAAACCAAACACACGCACGCATTCACGCACATAATATCAAGCTCCCATTAACAGCAGCACTTTACGGTAGCTGCCCAGCACACGTTACATACAATACTAACTTAATGAGTGTAAATTATGAATGTAAAACAATATTATAAGGTTACCAGCACATTATAAATGTAAAACAAATACAGATATTATAAGGTTAACAGCACATTATAAATGTAAAACAAATACGGATATAATAAGGTTACAAGCACATTATAAATGTGTACCTTAGTAGAAGCCACCATCAGTATTCAACCTCTAGTTTTAACAGTAGGAGACACTTCCTGGCCCCTATAGAGGATTTAACCAACCAATAACATTAGTATTACATAAGTATTATCCAATGAGCGCCTCTCGATTCTTAGCGGCATTGATAGACAGATTCCTCATCGAATCGGATCACTTGAAACTCGCCTAAAGAAGAGGGTCTTGTTTGGATTAGTTTGGGTATTTTCATGCTCTGAATGCTACCAGATGATATAACAGCTAACTAACATTATTAGGGTCTCATTACATGTGCTTTAGTCCAAGGTAAGCCATATATAACACGTTTAGCACAGTTAATAAACCGTATATGTTTACCTGTTCATATTTTATATTCAGATTCAATGACTAGGTGATTATTTGTAAGGATAGCTAATGCTAACAGTAGCTAATGCTAATGCTAACACCAGCTATCTACAGTACAGTAGCTAATGCTAACACCAGGTAGCTACAGTACAGTAGCTAATGCTAATGCTAACACCAGCTAGCTACAGTGCAGTAGCTAATGCTAATGCTAACACCAGCTAGCTACAGTACAGTAACTAATGCTAATGCTAACACCAGCTAGCTACAGTACAGTAACTAATGCTAATGCTAACACCAGCTATCTACAGTACAGTAACAGCATTTATTTAAACATGTTGCCTGCTGGACTGTTTTGTAAATAATTTCTAATGTGGAAAACGTGCAGTTAGTATAGTTTACTCCTTTATACGTAAATGGAAATATCCAAACGTCTGTACCTATAACTGATCTATTATTGAGCCAAATATTAGTGAATGAGTTCACATTGCTGTGTTGTTGATATTATTATGCTTGTCTCATCACAGAGAACAGCGCTGGATCTGCAGAAAGATGATTGACGATTTCGGGAGTCAAGAAGCACGGTCCAGCATAGAGCTGTGGTCAGAGATCTGCTCGAGTTTACCTGACGTACAGGTGCATGGAGATGCAGGTCCAGAACCTGGAGGAGATGCTACTCTGTTCACAGATTCATTCCAACCGACACATGTTAGTAATGGCCTGCAACTTCATGGCACATCCATAAATTCCTCCTCTCGCTGCACCTGGGAACCTATGGAAGACTCAGATGTCTACATTGCAAGTTTAGGTAAAGTCTTAAGCCTGTTTTATGTTTCTGTGTCGAATCTACGGCGTACCCTCGCAGACCCCTCTGCGTCGACGTGAACCCCTCTCAGACCCCTACGCCGTAGCTCGACGTTCACCTCCAAAAAATTGTAACTACGCGTCAAGGCGACGCAGACCACAAGGGCTGTGATTGGTCAGATTATACATCTGGCGGTGAAATGCAACGAAACCCGACGCAGAACCATAAAACAACCACAACGCCGTAGGAGTGACGGCGTAGCTATTACTAAAAGCATGTCTCACGCTGTTACAGTCTGGAATCCCAATGTGTTAGTTAAAGCATGTCTCACGCTGTTACAGTCTGGAATCCCAATGTGTTAGTTAAAGCATGTCTCACGCTGTTACAGTCTGGAATCCCAATGTGTTAGTTAAAGCATGTCTCACGCTGTTACAGTCTGGAATCCCAATGTGTTAGTTAAAGCATGTCTCACGCTGTTACAGTCTGGAATCCCAATGTGTTAGTTAAAGCATGTCTCACGCTGTTACAGTCTGGAATCCCAATGTGTTAGTTAAAGCATGTCTCACGCTGTTACATTCTGGAATCCCAATGTGTTAGTTAAAGCATGTCTCACGCTGTTACAGTCTGGAATCCCAATGTGTTAGTTAAAGCATGTCTCACGCTGTTACAGTCTGGAATCCCAATGTGTTAGTTAAAGCATGTCTCACGCTGTTACAGTCTGGAATCCCAATGTGTTAGTTAAAGCATGTCTCACGCTGTTACATTCTGGAATCCCAATGTGTTAGTTAAAGCATGTCTCTGTTACAGTCGCTGTTACACGCTGTCTGGAATCCCAATGTGTTAGTTAAAGCATGTCTCACGCTGTTACAGTCTGGAATCCCAATGTGTTAGTTAAAGCATGTCTCACGCTGTTACAGTCTGGAATCCCAATGTGTTAGTTAAAGCATGTCTCACGCTGTTACATTCTGGAATCCCAATGTGTTAGTTAAAGCATGTCTCACGCTGTTACAGTCTGGAATCCCAATGTGTTAGTTAAAGCATGTCTCACGCTGTTACATTCTGGAATCCCAATGTGTTAGTTAAAGCATGTCTCCCACGCTGTTACAGTCTGGAATCCCAATGTGTTGTTAAAGCTCTGGAATCCCAATGTGTTAGTTAAAGCATGTCTCACGCTGTTACAGTCTGGAATCCCAATGTGTTAGTTAAAGCATGTCTCACGCTGTTACACGCTGTTACATTCTGGAATCCCAATGTGTTAGTTAAAGCATGTCTCACGCTGTTACAGTCTGGAATCCCAATGTGTTAGTTAAAGCATGTCTCACGCTGTTACAGTCTGGAATCCCAATGTGTTAGTTAAAGCATGTCTCACGCTGTTACAGTCTGGAATCCCAATGTGTTAGTTAAAGCATGTCTCACGCTGTTACATTCTGGAATCCCAATGTGTTAGTTAAAGCATGTCTCACGCTGTTACATTCTGGAATCCCAATGTGTTAGTTAAAGCATGTCTCACGCTGTTACATTCTGGAATCCCAATGTGTTAGTTAAAGCATGTCTCACGTTGTTACATTCTGGAATCCCAATGTGTTAGTTAAAGCATGTCTCACGCTGTTACATTCTGGAATCCCAATGTGTTCCTGTAACCGACACACATTTGCACAAATACCTTCTCTCGTTAACTGCGTTAGATTAGACAAGTCACATCCTGTATCTCTAAAAAATGTGTTTGCTTAAAAATACTTTGATTCCACAGGTGTTAATTCATTGTCGGAGTCCAATATACTGTTTGAATCCTTTCAGAGAACCGTCTGAAGAGAATAAAGGGCCAGTCTAGTGAGGTGACGTCCAGAGAGATGCTGCGCTCCCTTTCTCAGGCTAAGAAGGAATGCTGGGATAGGTTCATACATGATGCTCAGAGCTCCGAACTGTTTCAGGAGAGCGACCTAGACCAGAGGTGAGCACAAGGGCATCATGTTGATAACCTCATAACCAGTCTGTTGTGGACGGTATGTAGAAATTGGTCTGTTGTGGACAGTATGTAGAAATTGGTCTGTTGTGGACAGTATGTAGAAATTGGTCTGTTGCGGACGGATGTAGAAATTGGTCTGTTGTGGACGGTATGTAGAAATTGGTCTGTTGTGGACGGTATGTAGAAATTGGTCTGTTGTGGACGGTATGTAGAAATTGTTCTGTGGTAGACGGGATGTGTAATAATCTCCCTCTATGTGTAATAATCTCCCTCTATGTGTAATAATCTCCCTCTATGTGTAATAATCTCCCTCTATGTGTAATAATCTCCCTCTATGTGTAATAATCTCCCTCTATGTGTAATAATCTCCCTCTATGTGTAATAATCTCCCTCTATGTGTAATAATCTCCCTCTGTGTAATAATCTCCCTCCATGTGTAATAATCTCCCTCTATGCATTCAACACAGTGCCCTTGAGCATCTCAAGCGTTGGCTGGTACCAGAGAAAGTAGCGATTAGTGCGGAAGAGCTAGAGTACCTTCTCCTGCCGTCACTTAGTCAAGATCAGACCCCCACCGACCAATCACAGAGCAGACCGGAGGCAGCGTCCGACGACCAAGAGGCCAATGAGAGTCAAACACTGGAGAAATGACAGCCTGTTTACCACCGATGTTCAACCAAGGACACTATGTCATCATGTGTTATTGCTGTATGTCATCATGTGTTATTGCTGTATGTCATCATGTGTTATTGCTGTATGTCATGCAACACAGGATCTATTCCGTTAGGCCACACGGGATCTATTCCGTTAGGCCACACGGGATCTATTCCGTTAGGCCACACGGGATCTATTCTGTTAGGCCACACGGGATCTATTCCGTTAGGCCACACAGGATCTATTCTGTTAGGCCACACGGGATCTATTCTGTTAGGCCACACGGGATCTATTCTGTTAGGTCACACGGGATCTATTCCGTTAGGTCACACGGGATCTATTCCGTTAGGCCACACGGGATCTATTCTGTTAGGCCACACGGGATCTATTCCGTTAGGCCACACGGGATCTATTCTGTTAGGCCACACGGGATCTATTCTTCCACACTACAAATTATAAAGTGTCAGAGATTATATAAAGTGTCAGAGATTATAATGTTGTAACCAGTTTCTGTACTGATTTTAAGATACTAGATATATTGTTTGTTATTAGTAGCTTAGAATAAATCATTATAAATGTGGCATTGCCATTTGTATGTTATTTTTCATTTTCTCTTATAAATCATTATAAATGTGGCATTGCCATTTGTATGTTATTTTTCATTTTCTCTTAAATCATTATAAATGACACGTGGCTTCCATAGTATTTGCTATTCTGTTTACCGACCTCTAGATGGCAGTATTATGATAAAAACATTTAGCTGTTTAATACATGTATGTATATTTACTTTATTTTGCCAGGTAAGTTGACTGAACACATCTTCATTTAAGTTACATAATAATACTAATAAATAATAACAGCTAATAAATCTGAGTGATGGTCAACTTAATACATTTCCTACTGGGCATTTCTGTTAGCAGTGGTGACTCAGACAAATTAAATCATAGGATGAACGTGCTGTAGGACCATACCTCAGATACCTCAGTGGGAGAGTGGCCAGATGTGATTGGCTTTTTATTATAGGTGGACCAGCTGAAGGAACATATTGATGCTAGATAATGAAGATATTGATGCACTGATGTCAACTCCAGGAACCTGATTGCAGGACTTGCTTTGGGGAATCTTGAATCTCTGTCGAAGTGGTTCAACTACATAAAGGTACACATATTCAACGCTGTATTTGTAATATGTTCTGCTTGTTTATTTCCAAATGAGATATTAGAAGCTGTTTAATATGTGGTTTGAAAATATAGAAGTTTGAATATCGACTAATATTGTTTGACCCCAAAAACATTTATTTGCCAACCCATTAGGATGTTTAAAATGTTTACAACAATTTATTGTTTTCTCCAATGTAATGATGACCAGAGCCACTGACTTTTTATACAGCCTTAAAATATCTTTGTAGAACGAAGAAATGCACCGTAACTTCTTTAATTAATTAATTGAAAAATGTGTTTTTTTATCCTTTGATTAATTAATTTGTTCATGTTATACTTTTTTGTTATGGCATTAAATACATTTTTGTCTTGCCAAATTGACTCCAGCAATATCTTGTTATTTGTAAATTATTCAGTTATCCTAACAGCTGCATTGAGTATTTATTAAACCTATTTATAGAAGTTGAATAAATATGAACTTATATAAGTCTCTATCATCTTGAGAACATCGGTGGTGATATTTATTCAACCCCAAACACAAGAACACAGTATAATTGACTCACATATATGAGCTCAGTGGATGTGTCCTACTTAATTTATTGCCTAATATTTAGAGAATCTCTGTGACAATGATAATTAAATAGAAGCACGATGTGGGCTATATCCTCTAGTCTCTACTCCTCTAGTCTGAACATGATTACCATATTATTTAATAGTTCACAATAGAACCATGTCCGTGTCCCTCACCAGATGTTACAATAAAACATGCCTTTTATAAATTATGGAGGGCATGTCATTGATTACAGCATTTATTAGCATGAGAGAGAGTAGGTTAAATGTGTTATAAATGTATCACATTCACATGTCCACATGATGCAGGTAAAACTTAACCCAATGCAAAGGGTGCTTTTAAATATTTGTTTTATACATTTCATAGGCGGGTCTATATATGTATTTATTTACACTGTATATATATTAATATATCTTAATTAACATAAAATTATTGTTTAACTTTCCTTTTGGTAATTTTCTTTGTTGTAAATCACTTACGTGTTAATTTAGTTTAACTGAATTAACAGAATTGTATTCAGAAAAAGTATTTGTTTTAAAATTCAATCGAAGCCAAACATGTTAAACATTTTAAACAACAATCGCCGCCATCAGATAAGATGCATGAAAGATCAATTGTTGAGGATGACAAACCCAGGGCAGAGTTTGAATAGGGACCTCATTGTAAAGCGGACAATTAGATAATTGAATATGAATTCTGCTTAGGTATTGTCTCGTCAGTCAGAGGTGATGAAGTGATGAGATACTGCTGATTAAACATCATCTGAAAGGCAAGAGACTCCTTCATTAATTCAAGAGTAAAATGCAACAGCATCTTGGTTTTTACTTCGCCGATCGGCAGCCTATATCAGTATCTTCTGTTATTTTCAGAATATGTTTTTTTGTATTTCAGTGATGGACGACAGGGGGTTTTCACATAACTGCACCTGGGTAGGAAACCCAGCACTTCCTGTCGACACTACTACCTACCCCACTTCCTCCAATTTCCACTCCACCACTTCCTACTCCTCCACCTCCCTCTCCTTCGCTGGACTGGACCTCCTATTTGAACTGAAGCCCCTGTTCGTCCCTCTCTACTCCATGGTTATACTGGTCGCCTGCTCTGGCAACCTCTTCCTGCTCGTCCTAATTGGTCTAAATAGGAAGAGACACAACACCACCAACTTCCTCATTGGTAACTTGGCGCTGGTTGATCTGGTCATGTGCATCATCTGTGTTCCACTGACGGCCTCCTACGCCTTCGACAGGCGAGGCTGGCTTTACGGCCACTTCATGTGCCATTTTGCCACCTTGATGCAGTCCGCTGCGGTGTTTGCCGCCGTTCTGTCCCTGGCAGCCATCGCCGTGGACCGGTACGTTGTCGTGGCCTATCCAATCCGCAGGCGGTTGGGATGCAAGTTCTGCTGGAGTTTGGTGGCCGTTATCTGGCTGTTCAGCCTGGCACTGTCCACGCCCACGGCACTCCACACCAGCTATCTGGACCTGAGTGCCACGGGTATACACATGTCCGTCTGCGAAGAGTTCTGGCATGGCGAGGAGATAGGCCGCATCGTCTACTCCGGCTTTGTCCCGTCCTTCTCCTACTTTGTCCCGTCCTTCTCCTACTTTGTCCCGTCCTTCTCCTACTTTGTCCCGTCCTTCTCCTACTTTGTCCCGTCCTTCTCCTACTTTGTCCCGTCCTTCTCCTACTTTGTCCCGTCCTTCTCCTACTTTGTCCCGTCCTTCTCCTACTTTGTCCCGTCCTTCTCCTACTTTGTCCCGTCCTTCTCCTACTTTGTCCCGTCCTTCTCCTACTTTGTCCCGTCCTTCTCCTACTTTGTCCCGTCCTTCTCCTACTTTGTCCCGTCCTTCTCCTACTTTGTCCCGTCCTTCTCCTACTTTGTCCCGTCCTTCTCCTACTTTGTCCCGTCCTTCTCCTACTTTGTCCCGTCCTTCTCCTACTTTGTCCCGTCCTTCTCCTACTTTGTCCCGTCCTTCTCCTACTTTGTCCCGTCCTTCTCCTACTTTGTCCCGTCCTTCTCCTACTTTGTCCCGTCCTTCTCCTACTTTGTCCGTCCTTCTCCTACTTTGTCCCGTCCTTCTCCTACTTTGTCCCGTCCTTCTCCTACTTTGTCCCGTCCTTCTCCTACTTTGTCCTGTCCTTCTCCTACTTTGTCCCGTCCTTCTCCTACTTTGTCCCGTCCTTCTCCTACTTTGTCCTGTCCTTCTCCTACTTTGTCCTGTCCTTCTCCTACTTTGTCCTGTCCTTCTCCTACTTTGTCCCGTCCTTCTCCTACTTTGTCCCGTCCTTCTCCTACTTTGTCCCGCTGATCGCCGTCTCCGTGTCCCATCTCGCCATCTCCTACCACCTGAGACGAAGGAAAATCTCCAGCTTGATGGCGACGGGTCCTGCCTCAAATCAAATCAACTGGGGGAGAAAGAGGAGGAAGACGTTCTGCCTCCTGCTTGGTTCTGTTCTCTGCTTTGCCTTCTCCTGGCTTCCTCTCCAGGTGGTGAATCTGATCCGCGACCTGGACACGGACTTCACCATCCTGGAGAAGAACCACGTCAACGTGATTCAGGTGTCCTGTCACCTGTTTGCTATGTCCTCAACGTGCTACAACCCGTTTATCTACGCCTCACTCCACGACAAGTTTCTGTCCTTCCTGTGTCAGCGCTTCTTCTTCCCCCGTCACAGGTGGGAGGGGGGGAAGGGACCGGGGACTAGCCTTTCAACGTCCCACCATTTGACCCGAGTGTACAAACTCAGGTGAGACACGAGAACAAGGTGAGACACGAGAGCTGGACGATCAGAACGGCACCAAAGTCCTCAACTACTACAATAAAACAGAAGCACCACGTGTAGCAAGTGCTGAATGGTAAAAGCTTATCTGAGCTCAAAACCCCTCAAACCCTCCAGATCATCTATAGACCATCTATCCTCCAGATCATCTACACTCCAGACCATCTACCCTCCAGATCATCTACCCTCCAGATCATCTATAGACCATCTATCCTCCAGATCATCTATAGACCATCTACCCTCCAGATCATCTATAGACCATCTACCCTCCAGATCATCTACAGATCATCTACCCTCCAGATCATCTACCCTCCAGATCATCTGTAGACCATCTACCCTCCAGATCATCTACAGATCATCCTACACTCCAGATCATCTATAGACCATCTATCCTCCAGATCATCTACACTCCAGATCATCTGTAGACCATCTACCCTCCAGATCATCCTACACTCCAGATCATCTACACTCCAGATCATCTATAGACCATCTACACTCCAGACCATCTACACTCCAGACCATCTATCTTCCAGATCATCTACACTCCAGATCATCTACTCTCCAGATCATCTACACTCCAGACCATCAATCCTCCAGATCATCTACCCTCCAGATTATCTATTGATCATTTACCCTCCAGATCATCTATTGATCATCTACTCTCCAGATCATCTATTGATCATCTACTCTCCAGATCATCTACCCTCCAGATCATCTATAGACCATCTACCCTCCAGATCATCTATAGATCATCTACCCTCCAGATCATCATCTATAAAACATTATCAATTTTTAAAGTGATTAATGTGCTAAATTGAGCCAATATATGTGATGTGGAATTGGTAGCTATGATATATGTATCTCTGTAGACATTCACTGACCAATGAGTTCTAAGTTAAATATCAGAAGCACATCTTTTTTTTAATTGTGATATATCAAGAACATGTTGTTTTTGCCTATGCTATTTGTTTTAATAAAACTGTATATATACACACATTTTTTAATTATTTCAATAATTAAATAATAATTTCAATACAGAGGTGATTGTTGTCTGTGTTGTCTGCTTATGTTCACGCTGGAAATCACAATAAAACTTTGTTACCTGTACTTATCAACTGGGTCACCACGAGATTGACTTAAATAAACAGATTGCTTTGGAAAAAAACATTTATATGGAACATAATCTAGCAGACAACATTTATATGGGCATAATCTAGCAGACAACATTTATATGGGACATAATCTAGCAGACAACATTTATATGGGCATAATCTAGCAGACAACATTTATATGGGCATAATCTAGCAGACAACATTTATATGGGACATAATCTAGCAGACAACATTTATATGGGCATAATCTAGCAGACAACATTTATATGGACATAATCTAGCAGACAACATTTATATGGGCATAATCTAGCAGACAACATTTATATAGGACATAATCTAGCAGACAACATTTATATGGGCATAATCTAGCAGACAACATTTATATGGGCATAATCTAGCAGACAACATTTATATGGGCATAATCTAGCAGACAACATTTATATGGGACATAATCTAGCAGACAACATTTATATGGGCATAATCTAGCAGACAACATTTATATGGGACATAATCTAGCAGACAACATTTATATGGGACATAATCTAGCAGACAACATTTATATGGGACATAATCTAGCAGACAACATTTATATGGGACATAATCTAGCAGACAACATTTATATGGGCATAATCTAGCAGACAACATTTATATGGGCATAATCTAGCAGACAACATTTATATGGAACATAATCTAGCAGACAACATTTATATGGGCATAATCTAGCAGACAACATTTATATGGACATAATCTAGCAGACAACATTTATATGGGCATAATCTAGCAGACAACATTTATATGGGCATAATCTAGCAGACAACATTTATATGGAACATAATCTAGCAGACAACATTTATATGGGCATAATCTAGCAGACAACATTTATATGGGCATAATCTAGCAGACAACATTTATATGGGACATAATCTAGCAGACAACATTTATATGGACATAATCTAGCAGACAACATTTATATGGGCATAATCTAGCAGACAACATTTATATGGGACATAATCTAGCAGACAACATTTATATGGGCATAATCTAGCAGACAACATTTATATGGGCATAATCTAGCAGACAACATTTATATGGGACATAATCTAGCAGACAACATTTATATGGGCATAATCTAGCAGACAACATTTATATGGACATAATCTAGCAGACAACATTTATATGGGCATAATCTAGCAGACAACATTTATATGGGCATAATCTAGCAGACAACATTTATATGGGCATAATCTAGCAGACAACATTTATATGGAACATAATCTAGCAGACAACATTTATATGGGCATAATCTAGCAGACAACATTTATATGGGACATAATCTAGCAGACAACATTTATATGGGCATAATCTAGCAGACAACATTTATATGGGACATAATCTAGCAGACAACATTTATATGGGCATAATCTAGCAGACAACATTTATATGGGCATAATCTAGCAGACAACATTTTTATAATCTAGCAGACAACATTTATATGGGCATAATCTAGCAGACAACATTTATATGGGACATAATCTAGCAGACAACATTTATATGGGCATAATCTAGCAGACAACATTTATATGGGCATAATCTAGCAGACAACATTTATATGGGACATAATCTAGCAGACAACATTTATATGGGACATAATCTAGCAGACAACATTTATATGGGACATAATCTAGCAGACAACATTTATATGGGACATAATCTAGCAGACAACATTTATATGGGCATAATCTAGCAGACAACATTTATATGGGACATAATCTAGCAGACAACATTTATATAGGACATAATCTAGCAGACAACATTTATATGGGGCATAATCTAGCAGACAACATTTATATGGGACATAATCTAGCAGACAACATTTATATGGGACATAATCTAGCAGACAACATTTATATGGGGCATAATCTAGCAGACAACATTTATATGGGACATAATCTAGCAGACAACATTTATATGGGCATAATCTAGCAGACAACATTTATATGGGACATAATCTAGCAGACAACATTTATATGGACATAATCTAGCAGACAACATTTATATAAAATCAAAACGTGGGATTATAGCGCCCAAACAGAAACACAATTAGATTCTTCCACTATTTAAAAATGTAATTCAGCAGCAGGGTAGAATCAATAAATCCCCTCTAATACAGGTAAAATTACACAAAAGTTAAGTAATAATTAAAAAAATTCTCCTTTGAAGAGTACTGAATTATTTTGCTTGATTGGTTTGCTGTCAGATACAGACCTCTCATCTAACCTCAGGTGACTGAGATCCAAGTCTAAAACAGATGAATCGTCCATCTTGGAATGGGAACCATTTAGGCTTTATTTTCATCAAATATATAACAAACAAACATTCCCTCAACTGGTTCTGGCACAACCTGTTCACTTAAGGCTTCTCAAACAGGCAAAGGGTTCCACTCAGAACCAAAACACTGGTCTCTTACAGGAACAGCCAAATAAACTATTTTTGTTGACTGTACCAGCATATCGCATTTGGCCTCCAGGGGGAGGTAGTGACCCAGTTGCTCTGTGTGACTCATCTCTCTCCCGTCTTCACACTCTACTTGTACATGGCGTTGAAAGCTCGCCCAATGATGAGTCTACGCACTTCGCTGGTGCCGGCGCCGATCTCATACAGCTTGGCGTCTCTAAGGAAACGGCCCATGGGGTAGTCGTTGATGTATCCGTTGCCACCTGTGGGCGAAGGAACGCAACAGCATGAAACAGCGGCAGGCGGTACCATTAGCAACGTGGATGTAAGCGTTTCTATGGAGACCTAATGGTTCTTACCCAGACACTGGATCCCGTCCAGAGCTACCTGAGTGGCATTCTCAGCACAATAAAGAATGACACCAGCACAGTCCTGTAAAGACGATTGGACAAGTTGTTACTATGACAACAGAGACCTTTCAAATTACTAAGATGCTACTGTGCCACATCACAGGCACATCACAGGCACATCACAGGCACATCACATCACATGCACATCACAGGCACATCACAGGCACATCACATCACATCGCACATCACATGCACATCACAGGCACATCACAGGCACATCACATCACATGCACATCACAGGCACATCACATGCACATCACATGCACATCACATCACAGGCACAGGCACATCACAGGCACATCACATCACAGGCACATCACATCACAGGCACATCACATCACAGGCACATCACAGGCACATCACATCACATGCACATCACAGGCACATCACAGGCACATCACAGGCACATCACATGCACATCACATGCACATCACAGGCACATCACATCACATGCACATCACATCACAGGCACATCACAGGCACATCACATCACATGCACATCACATCACATGCACATCACAGGCACATCACAGGCACATCACATCACATGCACATCACATGCACATCACATGCACATCACAGGCACATCACATCACAGGCACATCACATGCACATCACATGCACATCACAGGCACATCACATCACATGCACATCACATGCACATCACATGCACATCACAGGCACATCACATCACATGCACATCACAGGCACATCACAGGCACATCACAGGCACATCACATCACAGGCACATCACAGGCACATCACATCACATGCACATCACAGGCACATCACATCACATGCACATCACATGCACATCACAGGCACATCACAGGCACATCACATCACATGCACATCACAGGCACATCACATCACAGGCACATCACATCACAGGCACATCACATGCACATCACAGGCACATCACAGGCACATCACATGCACATCACAGGCACATCACATGCACATCACAGGCACATCACAGGCACATCACATCACATGCACATCACAGGCACATCACAGGCACATCACAGGCACATCACATGCACATCACAGGCACATCACAGGCACATCACATGCACATCACATGCACATCACAGGCACATCACAGGCACATCACAGGCACATCACATGCACATCACATGCACATCACATGCACATCACATGCACATCACATGCACATCACATCTCTGAATATGTAGGTTTTTCTCTGTACTACTAGCACAAAATGAGCAGAAATCACCAGTAGATGTCTGCAGGTTAAGTTTCAAACATTCCCTACAGACCCAAATCCCCTTGGACATTCAATGAGGGATGAGACTTTGGGTTTAAGTTAAGTTTAAGTGCTTTTACAAACACCCAGCCTGAACCCAACAGAGCATCAACAAGTGATAAACAGGTTGAATTTAGAAGAAAAAAACCTAGAGAGGAACCAGTCTGAGGGGTGGCCAGTCCTTTTCTGGATGTGCTGGGGGAACTTATAATAGTTTAATAATTCTTAAATGCATTTGTTATGTTCAGAGTGTTTAAAACATAATCCAGGTTGAACACATTTAAAGCTTCTTACCTTTGAACTGCTGTGGCCCTTGTCACAGGCTCTGGCCACATTGTACAAATATTGTCGACAGGCACTCAATCGTGTGTACATGTCAGCCATTTTAGCTTGCATCAACTGAAAATGACAACAAATAAAGTAGTAAATCACTTAATTATGACACCTAAATAATTAAATGCTATGAGTGCCCTTTCACGTTAGAAGGGCGGATTATATTTGGGTTTCTGTTCCCACCTGGAAGTGTCCAATCTTTTGGCCAAAAGCTTCTCTGACATGCAGGTAAGGAATGGCGTTGTCCATCACAGATTGCATAATCCTGAAAAAGGAGAACATATTGGAGAACATGTTGTCCATCACAGATTGCATAATCCTGAAAAAGGAGAACATATTGGAGAACATGCTGTCCATCACATATTGCATAATGCTAAAAGGAGAACATATTGGAGAACATGTTGTCCATCACATATTGCATAATGCTAAAAGGAGAACATATTGGAGAACATGTTGTCCATCACATATTGTATAATGCTAAAAGGAGAACATATTGGAGAACATGTTGTCCATCACATATTGCATAATGCTAAAAGGAGAACATATTGGAGAACATGTTGTCCATCACATATTGCATAATGCTATGAGGAGAACATATTTTTAATACATTGAGGAATATAACTATTGATAGATCAGCTGGTTTACTGTGGTTGGAGGGAATACCTGTACATTGTCCCAGAGGGATATTAGCAGAACATAGAATGTGAATATCTACCCGATAGGTCCTGCTGCTAGAACCAGTCTCTCCAGGTCCAGTCCGCTCATCATCACATACACACCCTTGTTCAGAGGACCCAAAGCATTCTCCTCTGTCATCAAAAGAAGTAACAAGTCATTCATACAGTAGAAAACATCAGGAACATACATTATATATTATAGCAGACACACACGCACACGCACACGCGCACACACACACACGCACGCACGCACGCACGCACACCCACCCAGACAGACACAGACACACACACAGACACACACACAGACACACACACACACACACAGACACACACACACAGACACAGACACACACCCACCCACACAGACACACAGACACACACACACACACACCACACACACACACACACACCTGGAATCTTGCAGTCTTCAAAGATAAGTTCACAAGTACTGGACCCTCTCATTCCCAGCTTATCCAACTTTTGCGCTGTGCTAAACCCAGGGGTACCCTGTATTAATGAAACCAGGGTACAGTTTACCAATAAACCCAGGGGTACCCTGTATTAATTAAACCAGGGTACAGTTTAACAATAAATACAGAACAGGGTTTCAAAAAACTGCAGAACTGGCTGAGCCCTGCAGAGTTGAAGCAAATGATCTCATCAGTGTTTGTGTTGAGGCAGGGCCAAACAGATGGGGTTCATGTTTCACTCATGTTTTCTTGTTGCTCTGGGGCTGTTTTTGTGCTGGCTGTGTGGTAAGAAGCTGGACACTAAAGCATTTTATAAAAAAACTAAAAGAAACTAGGGGAAATACACCAGATATCCTCAACACCGGATAACATTTGTTTGCACTCAGATATTGTAAATATCCATTTCTTCTTTTTCTGAATTAAATGGAGAACACCACAGGCCCAGATCATTACATGCCAAAGCATTTGTAAGCAGAATATGGAATGCACTTGGACTCAGAGCCTACAATAAAATACTTGCCTTCTCCACAATAAAAGCGGTGATGCCTTTCTGCTGAGCTTTTGGATCGGTCTTAGCATACACAATAAGAACGTCAGCATCAGGCCCATTGGTGATCCAAAACTTACCACCGTTAAGAATGTAGTGGTCACCTTATACACACAAAAACAAAGACACGATAGATATCAGTATGAACAAAGATGCTCCTTAAGAGGATGAACCAGCTTCTAAGGAAATCACGTGAGTTGAGGAGTGTGTGAGAGAGGGGGTTCAACTAGGGTAGGAGGGTGTGAGGAGTGTGTGAGAGAGGGGGTTCAACTAGGGTAGGGGGGTGTGAGGAGTGTGTGAGTGAGGGGGTTCAACTATGGTAGGAGGCTGTGAGTGTGTGAGGGGGTTTAGGGGGGTGGCTTCTCTTACTTTCTTTCCTGGCCTTCAGTTTCATGGATACCACATCTGATCCGGCGTTGGGCTCACTCATAGCCAACGCCCCCACGTGCTCCCCTGAAATAAGCTGGGAAAAGAATACCGGAAAGATCATATCAGAAAGATCATATCACAAAGATCATATCACAAAGATCATATCACAAAGATAATATCACAAAGATAATATCACAACGATAATATCACAACGATAATATCACAACGATAATATCACAAAGATAAGCCAACACTGGCTGTCGTGCTGTCGGAGTACGTGTCGATTTGTATGATAATATAGTATGTGACAGTCTAACACACACCTTGGGCAGGTACTTTTCCCTCTGCTTTGCGTTGCCATGGCGCACCATTTGATTGACACAGAGGTTTGAGTGGGCCCCGTAGCTCAGAGCAATAGCCGCTGACACTCGTGAGATTTCCTCCATCACAATCACATGATCTAGATAACCCAATCCTGAGCCCCCATAATCCACTGGGGTGGAGGGCATAGGTGTGGTAAATAAGGTAAACATCCATCAGTCATTGATTAATTCTAAAATGGTTGTCCATTAGTTAACCTGGTGCAAATATAGATTGTTAATCTCTTACATGGAACAGTGATGCCTAGGAGACCCATGTCACCCATGTCCTTCCAAAAGTCCTGCATTAAAAACACAACACAATAAAGCACCAGTCGTAAAACAGGAATATGTTGTGGTGGATATCCAGTATGTAGTACAGATCACTATAAGAAACCAGGGAATATGTCATTCTGTTTATAAGCAGTTTAATCTCACCCTCATTCCAACAAATTCATTGCTCTTATCAATCTCATTGGCGAAGGGGACCAGCTTATCCACCAGGAACCTCCGGACGGTCTGTCGGAGCTGGACAAAATATGCAATTTACTAATAATTCATTTAAAATGCATTTAAAATAGTAATATATTAACATATTTGCTACGATGTATCGCAATGAATTAATTCCAAACACCAAAACGTTCCGGCAACAACGTCACACGCATGCGTCAACTTTCACCTAAATTAAACTGCAACCCTATTTCATACCAACACATAGTTATTAGAGGTCTAATCTGATATGTGATCTAACCCTAACAGTAAGCTAACATTAAACATTATTAGAGGTCTAATCTGATATGTGATCTAACCCTAGCAGTAAGCTAACATTAAACATTATTAGAGGTCTAATCTGATATGTGATCTAACCCTAACAGTAAGCTAACATTAAACATTATTAGAGGTCTAATCTGATATATATGTGATCTAACCCTAACAGTAAGTTAACATTAAACATTATTAGAGGTCTAATCTGATATGTGATCTAACCCTAACAGTAAGTTAACATTAAACATTATTAGAGGTCTAATCTGATATATATATGTGATCTAACCCTAACAGTAAGCTAACATTAAACATTATTAGAGGTCTAATCTGATATGTGATCTAACCCTAACAGTAAGTTAACATTAAACATTATTAGAGGTCTAATCTGATATATATATGTGATCTAACCCTAACAGTAAGCTAACATTAAACATTATTAGAGGTCTAATCTGAATACATGTGATCTAACCCTAACAGTAAGCTAACATTAAACATTATTAGAGGTCTAATCTGATATATATGTGATCTAACCCTAACAGTAAGTTAACATTAAACATTATTAGAGGTCTAATCTGATATGTGATCTAACCCTAACAGTAAGCTAACATTAAACATTATTAGAGGTCTAATCTGATATGTGATCTAACCCTAAGAGTAAGTTAACATTAAACATTATTAGAGGTCTAATCTGATATGTGATCTAACCCTAACAGTAAGCTAACATTAAACATTATTAGAGGTCTAATCTGATATGTGATCTAACCCTAACAGTAAGCTAACATTAAACATTATTAGAGGTCTAATCTGATATGTGATCTAACCCTAACAGTAAGCTAACATTAAACATTATTAGAGGTCTAATCTGATATGTGATCTAACCCTAACAGTAAGTTAACATTAAACATTATTAGAGGTCTAATCTGATATGTGATCTAACCCTAACAGTAAGTTAACATTAAACATTATTAGAGGTCTAATCTGATATATATATGTGATCTAACCCTAACAGTAAGTTAACATTAAACATTATTAGAGGTCTAATCTGATATGTGATCTAACCCTAACAGTAAGCTAACATTAAACATTATTAGAGGTCTAATCTGAATACATGTGATCTAACCCTAACAGTAAGCTAACATTAAACATTATTAGAGGTCTAATCTGATATATATGTGATCTAACCCTAACAGTAAGTTAACATTAAACATTATTAGAGGTCTAATCTGAATACATGTGATCTAACCCTAACAGTAAGCTAACATTAAACATTATTAGAGGTCTAATCTGATATATGTGATCTAACCCTAACAGTAAGTTAACATTAAACATTATTAGAGGTCTAATCTGATATGTGATCTAACCCTAACAGTAAGCTAACATTAAACATTATTAGAGGTCTAATCTGATATATATGTGATCTAACCCTAACAGTAAGTTAACATTAAACATTATTAGAGGTCTAATCTGAATACATGTGATCTAACCCTAACAGTAAGCTAACATTAAACATTATTAGAGGTCTAATCTGATATGTGATCTAACCCTAAGAGTAAGTTAACATTAAACATTATTAGAGGTCTAATCTGATATATATGTGATCTAACCCTAACAGTAAGCTAACATTAAACATTATTAGAGGTCTAATCTGATATGTGATCTAACCCTAACAGTAAGCTAACATTAAACATTATTAGAGGTCTAATCTGATATGTGATCTAACCCTAACAGTAAGCTAACATTAAACATTATTAGAGGTCTAATCTGATATGTGATCTAACCCTAACAGTAAGTTAACATTAAACATTATTAGAGGTCTAATCTGATATGTGATCTAACCCTAACAGTAAGTTAACATTAAACATTATTAGAGGTCTAATCTGATATATATATGTGATCTAACCCTAACAGTAAGTTAACATTAAACATTATTAGAGGTCTAATCTGATATGTGATCTAACCCTAACAGTAAGCTAACATTAAACATTATTAGAGGTCTAATCTGAATATGTGATCTAACCCTAACAGTAAGCTAACATTAAACATTATTAGAGGTCTAATCTGATATATATGTGATCTAACCCTAACAGTAAGTTAACATTAAACATTATTAGAGGTCTAATCTGATATATATGTGATCTAACCCTAACAGTAAGCTAACATTAAACATTATTAGAGGTCTAATCTGATATGTGATCTAACCCTAACAGTAAGTTAACATTAAACATTATTAGAGGTCTAATCTGATATATATGTGATCTAACCCTAACAGTAAGTTAACATTAAACATTATTAGAGGTCTAATCTGATATATATGTGATCTAACCCTAACAGTAAGCTAACATTAAACATTATTAGAGGTCTAATCTGATATATATGTGATCTAACCCTAACAGTAAGTTAACATTAAACATTATTAGAGGTCTAATCTGATATGTGATCTAACCCTAACAGTAAGCTAACATTAAACATTATTAGAGGTCTAATCTGATATATATGTGATCTAACCCTAACAGTAAGTTAACATTAAACATTATTAGAGGTCTAATCTGATATATATATGTGATCTAACCCTAACAGTAAGCTAACATTAAACATTATTAGAGGTCTAATCTGATATGTGATCTAACCCTAACAGTAAGCTAACATTAAACATTATTAGAGGTCTAATCTGATATATATGTGATCTAACCCTAACAGTAAGCTAACATTAAACATTATTAGAGGTCTAATCTGATATATATGTGATCTAACCCTAACAGTAAGCTAACATTAAACATTATTAGAGGTCGAATCTGATATATATGTGATCTAACCCTAACAGTAAGCTAACATTAAACATTATTAGAGGTTGAATCTGATATATATGTGATCTAACCCTAACAGTAAGCTAACATTAAACATTATTAGAGGTCTAATCTGATATGTGATCTAACCCTAACAGTAAGCTAACATTAAACATTATTAGAGGTCTAATCTGATATATATGTGATCTAACCCTAACAGTAAGTTAACATTAAACATTATTAGAGGTCTAATCTGATATGTGATCTAACCCTAACAGTAAGTTAACATTAAACATTATTAGAGGTCTAATCTGATATGTGATCTAACCCTAACAGTAAGCTAACATTAAACATTATTAGAGGTTGAATCTGATATATATGTGATCTAACCCTAACAGTAAGTTAACATTAAACATTATTAGAGGTTGAATCTGATATATATGTGATCTAACCCTAACAGTAAGCTAACATTAAACATTATTAGAGGTCGAATCTGATATATATGTGATCTAACCCTAACAGTAAGTTAACATTAAACATTATTAGAGGTCTAATCTGATATGTGATCTAACCCTAACAGTAAGTTAACATTAAACATTATTAGAGGTCTAATCTGATATGTGATCTAACCCTAACAGTAAGTTAACATTAAACATTATTAGAGGTCTAAATCTGATATGTGATCTAACCCTAACAGTAAGTTAACATTAAACATTATTAGAGGTCTAATCTGATATATATATGTGATCTAACCCTAACAGTAAGTTAACATTAAACATTATTAGAGGTCTAATCTGATATGTGATCTAACCCTAACAGTAAGCTAACATTAAACATTATTAGAGGTCTAATCTGATATATATGTGATCTAACCCTAACAGTAAGCTAACATTAAACATTATTAGAGGTCTAATCTGATATATATGTGATCTAACCCTAACAGTAAGCTAACATTAAACATTATTAGAGGTCTAATCTGATATATATGTGATCTAACCCTAACAGTAAGCTAACATTAAACATTATTAGAGGTCGAATCTGATATATATGTGATCTAACCCTAACAGTAAGCTAACATTAAACATTATTAGAGGTCTAATCTGATATGTGATCTAACCCTAACAGTAAGTTAACATTAAACATTATTAGAGGTCTAATCTGATATGTGATCTAACCCTAACAGTAAGTTAACATTAAACATTATTAGAGGTTGAATCTGATATATATGTGATCTAACCCTAACAGTAAGTTAACATTAAACATTATTAGAGGTCTAATCTGATATATATGTGATCTAACCCTAACAGTAAGCTAACATTAAACATTATTAGAGGTCGAATCTGATATATATGTGATCTAACCCTAACAGTAAGCTAACATTAAACATTATTAGAGGTCTAATCTGATATGTGATCTAACCCTAACAGTAAGTTAACATTAAACATTATTAGAGGTCTAATCTGATATATATATGTGATCTAACCCTAACAGTAAGCTAACATTAAACATTATTAGAGGTCTAATCTGATATATATGTGATCTAACCCTAACAGTAAGTTAACATTAAACATTATTAGAGGTCTAATCTGATATATATGTGATCTAACCCTAACAGTAAGTTAACATTAAACATTATTAGAGGTCTAATCTGATATATATGTGATCTAACCCTAACAGTAAGTTAACATTAAACATTATTAGAGGTCTAATCTGATATGTGATCTAACCCTAACAGTAAGTTAACATTAAACATTATTAGAGGTCTAATCTGATATGTGATCTAACCCTAACAGTAAGTTAACATTAAACATTATTAGAGGTCTAATCTGATATATATATGATCTAACCCTAACAGTAAGCTAACATTAAACATTATTAGAGGTCTAATCTGATATGTGATCTAACCCTAACAGTAAGTTAACATTAAACATTATTAGAGGTCTAATCTGAATACATGTGATCTAACCCTAACAGTAAGCTAACATTAAACATTATTAGAGGTCTAATCTGATATATATATGATCTAACCCTAACAATCTGACCTGTATTTGTTCCTCTGTAAGTCCATTAATCACGTCGTCCACTGGTAGACCAGCAGAACATCTCCGAATGGAAACAACAGCTGTATTTCTTGTAATTTTTGACCCCAGGCGGAACCAACTCCTAACAGCGAACATAATTCAAACTACACAATAAAATATGAGCCCAGAAAGCCAATAGGTGATATCACCTAGTTACCCTAACCCTAGTTAGTAATGTCGGGTCAATAACAAACCCGGGTTCCTTTATGGTACCCACACGATCTCATTTATCTGTCAACCGGAACATTAGCGCCCCCACCTGGACTGGAGGCTTTAGGCATTTGTACAAAGTGATTATTTAATACAAATGAAATGCATCCAGAAAAGCCTTTGACAATAGTGATATGATAAGGTAACATCTCAAATAGCCAACAAACATATTTTATTTATTACACTGTCAGTTTTCTTTTCTTAAAGCATGTCTCTGGAGCCTCCTGGAGTGTCACTGGTCATGGTAGAATAGACTGATCGGTACACACTCAGGACATCTTCTGCGGAGGGGCGAAGGTGGGGTTCTCTCCGTTTACACTCCGCATGGATCTGAAAGAGGTGGAAGTGGGCTACGTCACCCCCCGCTACTCGCCCCATCAGGAAACGCGTCACGTCTGGAATCTTCCAAATGTCCGTTTTTTCACTGTAACCTGGCATCAACTTGTCAGAAAACAGTTGCGTTTTGCCATATGGCCACAGCTGCTCTGGGGCCACGAAGTCCCCGGTCAGCTCCCGGTGTCCGCATTTCACCAGCGAACCTCTAGGGGTCCCAACCTCTGGCAGGGCATCCAGGTCGTTAACCACCAGGCGGAAGTCAGTGGTCAGCAGGAACTGTGAAGTGGTCTTCTCCAGGTCGTTGGAATCGCACATGACCCTGGTTCCAGCAGGCCCGGTGTGTAGGTGGTGGAGGATGGACACGTAGTCCAGTGCCAGCATCAACCGTGTCTGCCACGTGTCTCGTGCCCGGTGCCTCTCCTGGTTCAGAACAGCCTCCAGGCTGAGTAGAGAGCCCAGTGGATGGTACTCTGTGACCAGGGTGTGGTCCTCCAGGCACCAGCCCACCAGCACAGTCACATGGGTTCCCTGGAGCGCCTGCAGCATGTCGATTCCATGGAGGAAGTCCTCTCTGTACTCTGGAGAGGACAGCTTGGAAAGGGCAACTTTGTGACCCATCCACTCTGACAGAAAAACCTGTAGATGGGAGAGCAGGACATTTAATAAACACTGTATTCAGGTTTCCGTACGTCAGACATGTTTTGTGTTACAATAGAGTAGATATGATGTGAGAAATCTCAGAACTGCTGACCTGCTTTACGGCTCCCTGGCCAATTCTTTTCAACTGGCGCACCTCTGACCGCACCTGCGTGCACTCCAGCCAGGGCGAACAGTTCTTCATGTTAGCCAGCCTGAAGTGACCGGACCGGCAAGCACCTTGATGTGTCAGATGGGGGTCTCCGTGTCTGCTCTGCTGCAGTGAGTCCAGGTACAGATAGATGACTACATTACCCAGAAGCAGAGCACCCAGACACACAAGAACCACTGGGACACCGCGGGGGGTCGTGCTCTTATTCCTGCTCATGTTCTGAGCCTGTTGTAGAAACACACCTCTATTGGCTTTACTCGCAACAACATTTATGATTTAATACGATCTGCAGACCGGCATTAGCCTCGTACATTTATATTGGCCACACTCCCAAATCCATCCGTCATTGCATATTTACCTGCATCAAATAATACACTCAGCTTCTGATGTTAGAGAAACTATAGCTATTACCTAACTTGATGGGTCTAAGTCGCTACTGCGGCTAAATATCAACCGTCGGAAGGTTAACGTGTCTAAATGACATATGAACTGCCTTGTTTTTGGTTGATATCGACCTTAATATAATCTTAATTACATTATTTGAGACTCTGTTGCACCTGGTTCCGTAAACATGCAGGTTCTGCTGACGCGTATGTCACGTGACGTAGGGTCCATTCATATCCAGCGTCTAGTCAGCAACAATTACATGTACTGGGTCACATTTCAAAATAAAAGTCCTCATGTTATATAAAAACGGGTAAATTAACCCGTGTTTATATACGATTTGAAATCATTGTCTATCGATTGACAATTAAGAGAAATGTCCATTTTGTATTTCATTTGTGCATTGTTGTTGTTGTTTGGATTGCAGGCGGTCCCGTTAATAATCAATACTTATATCATCATTATAAACGTAATTATATTACCGACTCAGTTATTGCAGCTGTTATCGCTTAATACAACACCTTTACAACGATGGCACCTCTATACACTCCTTCCCCTGCTGTGAAGCAAATCAGAAACATATGAAAATGACAATTTAATGACACTGATTTAACTCAAATGTATTAATGGGGTAGTAAACTAAATTTAGGCTACTTGGGAAGACATATCAGGGCCCTTTTATAAATCGCAGTGACTACACAGAGTGGGGAGCAACAGTGGTTCACTTTCTTGTTATCAATTATTTCTCAAATATTAATGAAAATTTCAAAAGGGGGAGAACAAATATGACAGCAAAGGAAATGTTGCCTTTATTGTTGTAGTGGTTCATACAGTAATCCCTTTATGTTTCTGAGAATTAATATTTAAGTTATAGGCAAAGTTAACAGACATACAAATATGAATTCCTTACTTTGATTTGTACAACACAAGAACAGACTCTCCCAGCATTCACAGACATGAGCCTCACAAAGTCACTCATCTCACGCACGCACGCACGCAGACACACACGCAGACACTCACACGCTCTCACACACACACCCACCCAGACAGACACAGACACACCCACCCACCCACCCACCCACCCACACAGACACACAGACACACAGACACACACCCACCCAGACGGATCTCCAACAAGGCAAAATGTTAACACAACAAGTAAATGTTCACATCATGCAACCATGCATTAGTGCATGAGAGAAACCCTGAAAGGCACAGTTTGGATGTAGCGACAGAAGAAAAACAAAATCCTTCAGAGATGTACACCATTAAGTCATCGACATCTCAGTAAACAGAGTGCCTGATAGCAGTCTGGAGTGCAGTGAAATGTCAGATGGCATTCATTCATCAGATACTACAATCACCCACAAATATCAATAGCATGTCTCAGAGTACCAGACAGTCTGACGTGTTTCAACTTTAGGTGTGCTCTTTTGAGACGTTCAAATACAGCTGCTCATGACACATGCTATTTATATCTCCAGAGTCCTTACCACACAAAACATTGTCTGTTGCTCAGAATGAAAGTTTTCCTGCAACAAATATAAAAACAGGTTGAATCTTCAAAAAAGACTTATTAAAAAGTTAGTGATTAGGCAAGAAAAGTGATTAAATACTTCTTGCAAATGTATCGTAATATGAAATACGTCTCCGGAAACAGTCAAAGCAATATGGCACATTACCATATATCACATGACCTTATATGATATGGCACATTACCATATATCACATGACCTTATATGATATGGCACATTACCATACCATATATCACATGACCTTATATGATATGGCACATTACCATATATCACATGACCTTATATGATATGGCACATTACCATATATCACATGACCTTATATGATATGGCACATTACCATATATCACATGACCTTATATGATATG